>CM076571.1:280049038-280138111 GCA_034641835.2 Pinus albicaulis
CAGTAGAGTCAGAGAATCTGCCTGTTCATGATGAAGAAGAGATGAGAGATACTGAACGGGAACAATCTGTTCCCAAGACACCAGAGGAAATTCCAGAGGGAGTAGGAGCAGAAAAAGCAGTTTCCCAGGAAGAAATAGAACCAGTCAAGATTCCTACCCCAGAACAGCCAGAGCAGAACAGCGAGGAAGCGCCCCAAGAGAAAGATCTAGAAACCAGTCATGGTCCAAATCGCAGCAGTCAGCCTGCTGTTCCTTCTAATGAAACGGTGGAAATTAAGAAATTGCAAATGGAACGACAGAAATTATTGAATATAATAACCCAGCTCAGACAGCAAATTAGAGTTCTGAAAGCAAACCAGAGGGTAAGAAAGACTGGAAGGAAGAAAAAGAAGGCCAACAATCGCCCTACTGTTCAAAGCCCTGCTGAAAATCCATCCGCCGTTCCAAACGTTGCTGAGGAACAGCAACAGACTGATATTCGCGTTAAAATAGAAAGGGATGATATGAGGACCAGCAACAAGAAAATCCAGACAGAGGCACCACCCTCAGGGGTAATAAGGGTTCTGAACTCCAAACAGCATAATAAGAAAGTTCAGGTAAAACTCCCGGCCTCTACTGACTTACGGAAAAAAGATCCGAAGACAAAAACCTTGCATAAGATGGTGAAGCAAGCCCAGCAAGAAGCCGAACAACTTAGAGAGCAAACGGTTCCCCGAGAAAAATATGAAGAGTTACAGCAGCAACTAAGGGACGTCAGTCAATCCAAAAGCCAGGCCTTTGAAGGGTGGAAAAATGAACAAGAGGAAGTTGCACAGGTAACCCGTAGACTAGATACTGTTATCAAGCAGATGAATACCTTGTGTTCTTTATACAATGATGTTTTAGCATGTAGGGCCCCTGCTAAAAACTATGCTCTGTTTTTATTAGAACGGTATTTACAATTAAAAATAAAAGCTGTTAAAGCAGGTGCCCCTATACAAATCAACACTGTCAATGACTTTATAGACTGCTGTAAACATTATGGAGTGAAAGTCCAGAGATTGCTGTGTGAACTTTATTTGCATGACCTTGTGCTAAATCAGAAGACTGAGTTAAACCCTGGCCCTTTCATTGGGGACATCCAATTACAAGCATTCATTTCATTCGGGGTTAATCAGATTAAGTGGCTCAAAGCCTATGATACTTTCCAGAGT
The DNA here is from genome assembly GCA_034641835.2 of Pinus albicaulis. Taxonomy (NCBI): domain Eukaryota; kingdom Viridiplantae; phylum Streptophyta; class Pinopsida; order Pinales; family Pinaceae; genus Pinus; species Pinus albicaulis. The sequence continues at coordinate 280,050,232 of CM076571.1, forward strand.
CAGGAAAATGGTCTAGATTTACGGGTAAGGGCTGAGCCTAGGAACCCAGTACAGTTGTGGAAAGCTCATAGAAACCTCATAAAGACTTCGGGTGTCTATGAAACATTAGGACCCATGCATGAGGCACTCATTCGAGAGAGTTTAGAATATTTTCTTTCCATCAAAGACCTGGCCATTAATGCAGCCAAATTTCGGTACCGAATCTCTGATCCAAACATCCAGCTCAGGGAACCATTTAAGTATGAGAATTTTGAATTAGCTGCCAACCGTTTGAACCTCTATGGCGAGAGAATTCTGAAAGCAGGATCATCCTGGTTAGGATATAGATTTCGCACTCCAATTATTTGGCATCCTGCACCCGGATACCAGGCCCTGTATGAGATGCCTGAGGGGCAAACAGGTCAGTTCTTTGACTATCTAATCACTCATCATGGCTGTAGACCTCCGCATGAGACTCCTTCTCCAGCATATTCTCTCACTGCCTTGCATGTCAACTACAATGTTTTCATGAGGACATGAAACAAGGTAAGCAGGGGGGTGTGTGGAGTACTACAAAGGTATGCTTTTGATGATTATTTCAGTGGCTTTTTAGTAGAATTTGTAAACCTTTTTGCATCATGAATTTGGAAAATAATAAGGAACTATAACAAAACATGTGGAAATTGATATGCAAGACTTAACCACTGATAATGGTTATTTTTTGTACAGGAAAAGGAGAAAACGAGGAATTGCCGCTCCAAAGGAAGAGACAAAGTCGAGATAACTGCTGTCCCTCTGAAGGCGAACCGAATGCAAACAAGGTTAAACAGATTGAAGCAAGTCGGCTCGGAAAAGAAGGAGAAGACACCAGCTCGGCGCAAAAGAAAGGAAAGCATGAAGAATTAACAGTTTGGCGAATCCCTCAGGATCTTCGATCCTGAGGGATCGCTGCTTTATTTATCTTGTTACTTGGACATCTCCGCCGTCACCTTTATATAAAGGGACAGCACTGTTAGCTTAAGAATAGGAAGGATACGCTTTTATGTAATTTTCTGTGAAGCATCAGCTCTGATTATTAAGTCTCGTTGAGAACTGGTTCATTGTATTTTTGATTGATGCATTAATAAAAGCTTGGTGATTATTTCATCTCTGCGTCTGGATTAACTTAAAGCGGTGTATCCTTGGAGGCTAAGGGCTCGGCCCCGGAGGACACTTGCTTTTGTACCATTACGACTTGATTTCTGTGTGGTTTGTCTATCAGTGTTATTTGGTAATTTGATATGCTTTATAAGTTAATATTACATGCTCTGTTAAAGATTGAATTATTGAGGTTTTTACAGATAGAATCGTGTGTTGACTCCGCATCAAGTTATTAATCCTTTTAAGAGTTAATTGCATGTTCTTACTGTTCTGTTACAGAGCTGTTATATTGAACATTCGTGCCATACATTCGTTTGAGGTAGTGTTCTTCATAATCGTTGGATTCAGATCTATCTGGAAGCACAGTCATATTCCTGTTGATTAATGTTGATGAGATTATTATTCCAGCGAGTTGTGTGCGTTTCTGATTTATTAGTGCTGTTCTATAATTCATCAACAGTTATTGTTGTTCCATTAGTGTGTTTTGCGTAATTTACCTTAAGAGTGAAAGAATGTTATTTGATTGCGAAGAGTGCATTTGAGTTAATAGATTAAGCTTGGTTACAACCCGCGGGACTTAGTTATTCAATTGTTGTTCCATTTTAGATTTGCTGTTCTATTCCAGAGTTGCTGTTCAATTCTTTATTTGCTGTTCCATTTAATCGCATTTGTTGTTTTGGCGTGAGAGATGATCTAAGGCTGTAGCGAGCATTGGCAATCACTGTCTAGCTCCCAGGCTCGTGGTCTATGCTCTAATTTCCTTTCCATCAGTTTCCGAAGGGATGGATTATCACTGCCGAACCCTTGACTGATAAGCTGTTGAGTTTTCTGAATGTGTGATTTATTCTTTTGAAGTAATTTAGTTATAAGTCACATTAATGGATGGAGACCTGGAGCAGATTGCGGACGCGGTCACCATGGCTACGGAGGATAAGTGGGCACTTATCATGGCCTGGAAGGTAGTCGACTCTTCGGTGCGTACCCCCTACGCTCTCCAAATCAAGAAGGATCACCCCCCACCCAAAGGACAAGGTAGGGGCACCACTTCTACCGTCGACAGCCAGCTAAGTACAAATCGGGGAAGCCGGGGCCGACTGGAGTATCCCCAATCGTGCCTAGTCGGGAATGCGCACTTCTGAAGTCAAAGGAATTCGCTGGAACTGGCCAAATGCCCCATGACGCCTTAGAAAGTCTCCTTCATTGTATCTCCTAGAGATTAGTGACCGCACTCAAATCGCCACCCGATTAAATTATAAAATTTCAAAGACACCATCGCGTAGAAGAATGATGAAGTAATCCGCGTTGTATCACGATAGGCGAAGCTTGAGACCGTTATCCACCAACTCGCACCTAAGTCACAAAGGAGGAAATCACGACCGAGGATACATCTAAGAGTAAGGTGGAAGGAGTAAGGTGGAAAAATTGGTTGCTGCTTTCAAAGCCTCTCGACTGGAAATGCACACTGTCGGGACTTAGCCGGAACAACAAATTTCGGACTTACAAGCCAGATTACAGGTCGGCACTCCCCCAGAAGTCCGTGCCCAGCATGCCACTCTAATCACAGATGCAAAAATTACCATCATGGGGAAAATTTCTCAAGGTTCCACGCTGCTGGAGTTAGCCATGCAGCTCTGGACTCGAGTCCAGCACGATCCAGTCCTCCAAAAAATCAATCAAGACTTATGCCAAAAAGAAGAAGCTGTTGAAAATATCAACGCTATGCTACCTACCTTGGTACCTGCCCCACGCTTGGACTGATTGAAAGCCAGCACCAACCTCCAGGACGAGATTGAGAAACTTCGACATAAACAACACGTCATGGTCGAACGTCTAAAGCCCTGGACTACCTCTGCCCTCCGGTTAACACAAGACATCGATGGCGCAAACAAGAGTCTTAATCAGCTTCTTGCAAGTGTTACCACAACCCTTGAAGATCTGCCTTCCGAGAAGCTGGTCGTTCTTGCACAAAATGCTAGTGCCCAAAGTCAGGATGTACTCCCTCCACTTAGACGATCTCTTGATACCTTGTGTGCGCAGATAGAAGCCGCACCACCGCAGTGACTCAGGATGAGTCACAAGATTGTGTTGGGGGACTGTTGGAATGGGGTCTCCTAACAAGCTGCGAAACTAGTCCATTTTTGATACTTTTGATTATATTTATCCTAGCGGAGGGGTTTTGGGGTGGGTCAAAGCCCCGAACGCATTGTAAGGGGTCAAAGGGTAAACTAGGGGTTCGAAAACCATGGGTTGCGAACCATAGCAAAGTCGAGGCTAGATTGTTATAAATAGAGATGAATTTTGTATTGTAAAGGATAAGAAATGATGAGCTATTGATGCAAATTGTGGTTTAAGCTATCTTTTTGGGTTTTAGGGAACGGACTCCTGCTGGTTGTGTGCGCGGAGATCCTAGTCCAGTTGTGTGCAGACCCTGTTGCTGTGTGCGCATGTTGGGAAGGGAATTGGAATTGTAAGGAATAATTGATGAATGAATGAATGTGAAAGATTGTTAGAAAACTGAATCTGTGAGTACTGTTATATGAATTACTGATAATTGTTGTATTGTGCGTTTTCTGTCCTTAAGCTGTGGAAGATCTGTATACTGCGTTCTTTGATCTAGATCTATTATGTTCTATTTATGTACTATTGTGTTGATGTTATAACAAGCATATAACTATAGATCTAGTGCATGTGGATGCGAATAGAGACTTAATTAACCCTGCGTAGAACAAGGTAATCAGGGATTACAGGACCTAGTGCAGCTCTTCTTGCCTTACCCATCCTTTCTCAGGGTGCGGAAACTTGGTTCCAGCACCCACTCATACTACTTCGGGTGAGACTTTGACTTGCGAAAGCAAGTCACTGCCGAAAGGGCCAGTAGTATAGGGGTTTGTTGGCAAACCTTGCTTACCAAACCTGGGTCAAGATCCCTTGAGCCAACACCAATTTTATTTTTCTACCCCTCTTGCAGCTGATATTTCTCAAGACAATATTGAAGTTTAGGAAAGTCACCCTCCCCTTGAAAGGTCCCCTTTCTAAAAAACTTCCACAATTTTTCTCCTACATACAAAAATGAAATTATTTTTTTGTTATGTTCAGAAATATTCATTATATATTGGAGTATTTTTTGTTTCCCCAAAGCTATGGAGTAGCCTTTTGATACTATGCTCATATCAGCACAAATTTCTAAATCTATTCCCTCCAACGCAAATAGGTGAATGGAAGAAAACAAGGTCAATTTTAGAAATTTTCCTAGCCTTCCATCAATGATTTTCAGCGTCGTGGTGGCTCCTTCCAAGGTTCCCTATTTAAACAAATAGGTTGCTACTGCATATAATTGAGAGAGAACTTTAGTTTCCCTCCAATCAGGAGGTCTTCCTGCTGAAATGCCTCCTTTCAAAGGGGCATCAAGGCATAGAGTAGGATGTGAATGTAGGTGGACAAATTTTCCCCTACCTTTATTTCATAAGTCGTCTTGCCTTCTTTGTTCTTGCAAACTTTGAAATAGAGAAGGGTACATGATCTCCATCTTGTGATGCCATTCCTCCTCTTTTCCTTCTCCTATCTTCAAGATATCAACATTTGGCAATGAAGGTACATGCTGCTCATGTGTTATGCCAAGAGCTCTATGTGTGAGACCTTTTGGAACTCCTTGCAAGAGTGCAAGAGTTTCTTTCTTTGGAGCAAGTGCTCCATCCTCTTCTTCATGAGGAGCTTGAGGTTCCCTTGTTATGACTGTACAATCTCTCCATCTTGTGATGCCATTCCTCCTCTTTTCCTTCTCCTATCTTCAAGATATCAACATTTGGCAATGAAGGTACATGCTGCTCATGTGTTATGCCAAGAGCTCTATGTGTGAGACCTTTTGGAACTCCTTGCAAGAGTGCAAGAGTTTCTTTCTTTGGAGAAAGTGCTCCATCCTCTTCTTCATGAGGTGCTTGAGGTGCCCTTTCTATGATTGCATTATCTTCTCCTACCTCTCCTTTCTCTTCTTCACTAGTTGAAGTTTCCCTTCCTTCAACAAGAGACCTTAGATCTTGGTCCTCTTTTGAAGAAGGAATATTCATGTCTTTATTTTGAGAAGAAATCCCTTCATCCAAAGGAGATCTTGCCCTTGGAAAAGTATCAAAAAATCTCGCGTCCTCTTCATTGGTTTTCAGAAATGGAGTTGGATTTATAGACCCTCCCAACTCATGCAAAATCTCTTTTTGATATGGTATGATATTTTTAATAGAGGATGTTTCACATGAAATCTCATCAAACCTCTCTAATAATATTTTAATGAAATTTGCACATAAGTAGATGTATTTGAATTCTTTAAGGAAAATGATTCAAATAGCCACCAAGCATAGGCCTTACCCTCAAAATGCAGCGCTGCTACTTTGATGGCTTCCAATTCTGAAACTTGATGTTGCTGCACAAAGGTGTCTAGCTCCTTCACGCAAGCCCTAGCTAGACATAGAGGTGATCCATAAAAAGTGGATAGAAAGAATCTACCCTCACCCAGCTTCTTGCTCCTTGTGCTCCTTTCCTTCATTTGGAAAAACCCTGGGAATTTCAAGTGATCTTTGAACTCCTCGGATTGATCTTCATATTCCTGCAAATAATCACCAAGAGTATCTCTCTTTGGCACATCTCCTTTCTTCCTCTTCATGAAGAAATTGCTGATAGAACGTGGTAGATCTGATGATATGGCTGAGTTCTCATATCCATAAGATGAATATTTATAATCTTCCTCTTGTATATATCTTGCTGATGGATTTTCAGATTTCTCCCTCCTCAGTTCTTTGATGCCCTTGCTTCCACCCTGCAAATTTGGAAAAAGAAGTTTTGAGAACCTAATTTCTCTAGAAAACAAGGGTTTGATCTGATATCTTCTACAAATCTCCTCCTACCCATGAGAATACTCCATGATGCTTGAAGCTCACAGGTTGAGCCAAGATTGTTGCTCAGATACCACTGTAATATTCCAAATCTAGAATTTTCTACAACAATAAGAATACCTAAATGTATTCCAAAGTTGGAGAACAGAAATTAATCAACTCATGTAGTGTTTTTTAACACATATCCATCATAATAACAATCACAGCAACAAACTATGCCTTTATACATTTCACCAAGCAGCGATTTTTTCCTCAAAAACGTTATTTTCTGAATATTGAGTTATAAAAGTGGAAAATAATGGTTGTGTCCTTTATAATGAAAAATTTAGGACATGCATGCAAAATATTTTCTGAAACAAATGCCTTTAACCTAGTTAAATAGGCCTCCCATGCTTAAGACAGCTAAAAATTGCCAAAACCCCAAGACTGCAAAATTTCGAAGTTGTTGCATAAGAGACTACGCAGTCTAAATAGACATTAACTTAGAAAATAGAGAAATATATCTGATAATATTATTATAATACTCAATGAGGTACAAAAAAAAATATTTAATCTCTTTTATACAGATCTAAGAAGACCCGGCAAGGGTTTCTTGACAGAAAATATATACAAGAGAAAGCTGCTGCAAATCTGTGGCTAAATAACACTATATGTCTGAATCTCTACATAATATGGCTGAAAATTCAAAGAAACGGGGTTATATTCTTCATCTAAATTTCCCAAATAAAGGCTAATCCTCCTCTTGGGAAACTAGCTCCTCAAAATGGGGTTTTAACCCCTTCCACTGCACACCTTAAGAAATAACGTAGTTTTCTGAAGGGAATACACTTTTTCTGAAGGTATATGCTTGGCTTAACACCAGGTAGTGGAAAATTCATATCAGAAACCTCCTCTTAGATTTCTTGAACAAGATCTCCAAGAAAGAGTAGGGAATCCCCACCCAGGCAAACCCTTGCACTAAGCAGTGCAGCAAATTAGCTAAACAGCCAAGTATGCAGGAAGTCTAAGTAGACCAAATGAAAATATAATCTCCAATATATCCATATGCTTTCCATCTCCTTCATTATATAATTTTTGAGCTTCCTCATCAAGGGTCCCACCCACTATGAGCTTGCTTCCATGCGAAGGCTCCTCCACAAAAATTGTGTTGTCCATCAAGATGGTGCAATGTATCGAGACAAATTTTTTGACTTGGTCAACCTTGACTAATTCTTCATGCCCTATCCCTTTTCACACTCAAGGTGTCTTCATTTTATCTAGCTGGATTGATCTCTATTCACATTGAGCTGGCTTTACTAAGAATCCACTTCTTTTAGAATAAATCATGTTGACTTGGTCAAACTTGACCTTGTCCACATATTTTAGACCGTGTTCACACATGTGGATGCTTGAATTGGTTATTTCATGATCCCCTTTCACATTAGGAAGGATTTTTATTCATACTTGAGAAAATTAGGAGCCTCCTTGCTCAATTATTCATGCATCTAGATTTCAAAAGAAAAATTAATATTCCTATTAGTTGAAGCTAAATTAGGAATATTACAGATTTTTTTCCAAGACTAAACTAAATATTTAATGTAATGCAGATATTGGTCGCGTTCAACTAGTAGAGGAACCAGAGCGTGAAGCAGATGCGCCAGCAGAGAGGGCTGTCGGGAGAGAAATCCTTTAGGACCTTGATATGGTTGAGACTCTAGTTGAGCTTCAGCAGCACATAGAGGGATTAACCTTTGGGATTCTGGATTTCTGGCTTGAAGAGTTACCCATGCGACTGCAGCAAAAAACTATTAGGGTTCCTAACCGTTGGATGCAGTTGCTCCGTAGAATTGCTAGATCTATAGCATGTTACCATGAGCACCACTAGTTTACTTGTGATATTTTTGCATACATTTTCAGGTCATATGACCTATGTGTCTTGGGCACAAATTTTGTAAAAACCTATAACTATCTATCTATGTGTTTTCAAAGTTTTTCCTATGTTTAATGCGCAATCCTATTCAATGATGTGAATGTTTTCTTTACCTATGTCGCAAATGTCTATCTAAAACTTGATTAGCTAATGAATCAGTTAAAGTGTTCATATTTCTGGAAATGTGTTGATATTGAATGAAATCAAAATGTCTTTCCAAAATTCGAACTCTTAGGAACAATCTAAGAAGTGTTGGATTTCTAACAATATAAATACTAGTAAGTTATAGTACCACAAGTTGTGAGTCTAACCTTATGATTATGCGGTTAATACCAAATGAAATGGCATAAGAGAGAAGTTCGATCAACGCGCTATATTCAGCGATATTATTCGTCGATCTACCAATACAAATCCCTCAAAAATTCACTAACTCACTGTTCGGAGCGAAAATGGCCCACGCTGCAGAGGATAGAATCTATGTACTACGACCACCATTAGCATATCCAACAAATGGTTCTAAAGATTCAAACATCTGCCATAAAATTTAAAGCGGATTACTAACGTCAAGAAAACTCTAAAAAACAAATTAAGATAGCAAATGCAAATCAACAGCATATAAACAATATAATACAAAAAATTACTACGCTCATGATTAAGCATAGTAACGTTTCAAATACAACCCATTTCTAGGCTGTGCCAATGGAATTCCATCATAATCAACTAACTCGTAGGCACCCTTAGCAAGAACTCTTTTGACAATATAAGGGTCGTGCCATAATGGTTCAAATTTCCCTGTACCTATTGCATCAGCTTCTTGATCGTAAAGGAGGACCAAGTCGCCCTCTGAGAATATGTGAGGCTAGACATTTTTGTCGTATTGTGCCTTTATACGTCTCTTATGTGCTTCATTGGCCAATTGGGCTTCACGACGCATTTCATCTAGATGGACAAGGTTAAGGAGATGCGCTTCTTCTTCTGAGGTGTCAGGTAACAAGTCTATTGCGAGTTTTAATGATGATATTTCACATTGGATTGGTAAGATAGCTTCCAGACCATACACCAATTGAAAAGGAGTAAATCCAGTTGCATTTCTCACCGAGGTTCAATACGCCCACAAGGTGGAGTACAGGCTCAAGTGCCAGTTCCTTTTACGGACTCCTATCATTCGTTGAAGCATTCGTTTAAGAATTTTGTTAATACCCTCAACTTGTCCATTTGATTGTGGATAATAAGGAGTAGAATTATTATGTGACAATCATAAATTTGCTGTCAATTCAGACATCATACGGTTGTGAAAATGCTTCCCATGATCCATAACTATAGCCTGTGGGACCCCAAACCGTGCAATAACATGGTTGAAGAAAAACAATGCAGTTGTTTGTCCTGTGTTGTTGAATGTAGGCATCGCTTCGACCCATTTGGTAAAATAGTCGACTGTGACAATAATATAACTATGCCCCCCGGACGAAGGAGGGTTACAGGTCACGAAGTCAATACCCCATTTCGTAAATGGTCCAACAAAGACAACAAGATGCATTGGCGCTGGCGGTTTGCGGATTTTATAGTTAAAAATCTGGCATGCATGACAACTTCTGACTGCGAGGATACAATCTTGAAAAATAGTAGGCCAAAATTAACTGGCGCGGAGTATCTTTTGCACGGTAGCATATCCAGATAAATGTCCACCACAAGCCCCAGCATGACAATCATTTAACACCTTTTCGACCTCCTCATGAGTGAAGCACCTCCTTAAAATGGTATCGACACCACGGTGATAAAGTGTATCGCCGACGATCAGATAATATTTGGCTTGGTATCGAATACGTCGTTGATCAGAGTGAGAGGTATTAGGTCAAAAAATTTGGGTTTGGAGATAAATGATGAAATCTCCATTCCAGGAATCAGATGATCCGATCAGAAACAGAGACTCGTTTGGAATATATGGTTCCGAGGTATTAGCAGTACTATCAGAGGGAAGGTCACAGAGAAGCTTAGCCAAAACTAAAGACTTCTTTGATTTGGATTTGATGAATTCCAAATCAAATTCCTGCAAAATGACAATCCATTTTGAATATTTTCCCCCCAGCAATTGACGTGATAAGATGTAAGTCATGGGGTTGCAATCCGAAACTATTGTTGTTTTTCGGAGCAGGATATAATGGCAAAATATTTGGACAACTTAAACGGCTGCCAAGGCAAGATTTTCCACGTACGATTATTTAACTTCCGTATCATTGATATTACGACTCAAATAATATATCAGATGTTCAATTCCATTTTCTACTTGGACCAAAACCATAGCAATGGTCGTTTCAGCCGCGGCGATATATAGGAAGTAATCATTTTGATAATTAGGAGGATACATTAATGACCCTCGGACAAGATGGTCCTTGACAGAATCAAAAGAAGCTTGTGCAACTTGGTCCCAATGGAAGGGAACCCCCTTTTTCAATAATCGAGTAAATCCTTTAGCCGTTTCGGTGTAGTTTGGAATGAACCTTCTCAGGAAGTTAGCCTTTCCTTGAAGTTTCTATATCTGAAGTAGGTTTGATGGTGCAGGAAAATCAAGAATGGCCTTTAACTTCAGTGGGTCTATTTGAATTCCTTATTTTGAGACTACGAATCCGAGAAATCGGTCAGAACCAACACAAAACACACATTTGTGCGGATTGAGTCGTATCTTGTAGTGTCGGGAGCGGAATAAAATGGCTCTCAAATGCTTCGGGTGATCAGTGTGATTTCGTGAATGCACTAGTAAATCATCTAGATATGGTTGAAAAATGTGCTTGATGTCATTGAAAGCATAATCCATTGCTCTCTGAAAAGTTTCCCCAGCGTTCTTTAAACCAAACGGAAGTTTCCTATATGCGAATATGCCCAGGGACAGATGGATGTTGTCTTATGTTGGTCCTCTGGGTGGATATTGATTTGATTGTAGCTAGAAAATCCATCCATGAACGAAAAAATATTGCATCTAGCACAATCGTCAATAATCTGGTCGATAAAGGGAGTAGGATAGTTGTCTTTTGGACAAGCCTGATTGACATCCCGATAATCGATGCACACTCTAATGGTTCCTTGTTTTTTCATAACATGAACAATATTGGAAACCCACTCAGTTAGCGGAATAGGGTAAATGAAACCAGCACGCAAAATTTTTTCAACCTCTGCTTTGATGGCAACGTCTTTCTTTGGATGAATAGGACGAAGCCGTTGACGCACCGGTTTGACATCAGGATACATATTAATAGTGTGTTCAACTATACTAGTATCTATGCCTGACATTTCCTCGTAAGACCAAGTGAATACGTCACAAAATTCACGAAAAAAAGAGTGATATGAATCAAGTTTTGATTGAGAATAAGATACACTGACATGAATGTTTTCTACAACGCCAAGTTTAGTCAAAATATCGATAGAAATCGTTTCTTCAATATTTGATAAATTTCGCTCAGATTCAATTGCAGTAATCGGAAAAGAATTCGAAAAGAAATTTTGAATGGATGGGTGATATAGTTCACTAAGATTATTTTCTTCATAATCTGGAAGATGGGAAAGATGATGATAATCTTCCCATGGTTCTCCTTCTGCCATCATAGCTTCCAAAATATTTTCATCTGTCAAAAATTTTGAGGAAAATGGATCAGATGGAGTACCAAAATCTAATGAATGATCAACCCAAACACTCGGCGACGTTGATTTCAGATTTTCCACCCAAGCCAAATAGATTGATTGCTATTGTAGCTTAATAGGGCTGAGCGGTAAAATATCATCCAACGTAGAAATATCATAATCACCCGTACTCTTCGTTAAGCCAGATAGAGTGGAAGAGATCATGTAGCAGGTCTCTATGCTTGCAATTTCTGTCGACGTTGCGGGCGGCGGTAATGCAAAGGTTCCCATAAGAGTGGAATCCTTTAAGAGTCCTACACCAATGTTCTGGATTTCTAGTTGGGGTAAGTGAATATACGGAATGCTTCCAGTTACCTGCGAAGCGGAGGCAAAAAATGATAATTGATTAATGACTGTGATTGTACCTTTATGTAGAAAGGTAATCATTCTAAAGTATGTAGAAACAATGGCAGTCATTGCATATACCCATGGTCTTCCGAGTAAAATATTATAGTCAAGGGGTCCGTCAACAACCTCAACATCAATACTTATTGTTTTTCCCCCTAATTCAACTTGCAGGTTATTGATAATACCATAAGTTTTATATGTTCTTCCATCAAAAGCCTTCAACGTCGTTGATGATTGCGATAATCGCGGTGAGCCAAGTGACTTCCAACAATTTAGAGACATAATGCACGTAGATTCTCCCTCATCAATAATATTGCGATGAACAAGGTGATGGAGAATGCCAATTCTGCTGGTAATTGCAGGACATAGCCCGTATAATTAAAGACGACAAGATTAGAATCAGTCGAATCAATTCCACTAATGGCCGACAATAAAGCCTGTTTCTGGGAGGGACAATTTTGTAATACCTCAAGAGCGGACATAGTTGAAGGGGGTTGAGCCAAATCTTCAACTGTATTATAATTTTGTGCAACTCTTGCTTGAGGATTATATGTTGATTTATGAATTACTCCCTTTGGTGGCTTAATTCTCAATTCAGTAATAACAGGAGGTGGTACCGATTCATTGGATGGATTTGTTGTCGAGGTAGTAGGTTGATCAGTGGCCGGACTACCATAGTCTTTATTCTGCGTCGACACCAAAATATCTTGTGAAGGTTTTGTAGTGGATAACATCAACACTTGGGAACTAGGAGCTGGATCCGTAGCAACCAAATTTGTGTCCGGATTTGGAAATGGGTCTGTCAACACAGCTAATGCATGAGAAGTCTTGATGATTTTCGAGACTTCAGCAAAGTATTCCTCGTTACAGATTATGCATGGATAACGAGGTTTTCGTGGTCCAGACGGTTGATCAGATGATTGTTCCTGCAGGTTAGAAGTTTTCTTTTTCTTTGATTTCGCCTTTTTCTTACTTCCTGGTTGCTTATCGCTTTTGCCTTTATCAAAGGACGTGGCATTAATTTCGGAAGTAGGAGCAGGATCAGATGCATTAGGGTGGTGTGTGTTTGTATTGCCTACCAATCCGTCTCTGGCATGAGAGTCCTTTATTTGAGGAGGAACATTGAAATTAGATCGCGACGCATTTGGTATTTTTTCATAGAGCGTGCCAGACTAAGTATAAATCAAGTCTAAATATTGGGCAGGAGAAATAACTTGCTCTTCTGTGACGATGCCACCTTTACCCACATCCTCAGTTATAGATGGTAACAGGGACTTAATGCACCATTCAGCAAGGATCTGATCGGGAACAAATGTCTTAACCATTCGTCGACGGCGACGCCACTCATGAATATGATCGGAAATGTGAGTAGAATTAGTCTATTTTAAGTTGGTCAAGAGTTCCATTCCAGTTTCGTATCTAATCGGTAACTAGAAATGGGTCAAAAAGACAGTAGCTAAGGTAGTGAAATTATTGAAAGAAGCTCTAGGTAATTCAATGTACCATTTAGTAGTCGGACCTTTGAGCGAACGCTAGAAAAGACGTAATCAAACAGAATCATCATTTAGGGAATTTGATGAACACCATAAATGATAAGTCATAACATGAGTTGATGGATCTTCTCCAGGGTTTCCATTGAATTTAGGAATATCGGAGGGTAATTTATGTGGTATCACCGGCCACTAAGGAGCATAATTGATAGGATCATTGGTTAACTGGTTTAAATCTGGTAATTACAAGGTTGCAACAAAAGGTAACTGTCTATTAAGTTCAGGTTGAGCATAGCCAGGGTAAGATGGAATTTCTTGGGAAACAGGTCTTTGAGCACCAGAATATGGAATTTGAGGCTGGTAACCTAGATAGGGGTTGTTTTGCATAGCAAACGCTTGAGAATTCTGTTGACCAAAACCTGGATATGATACTTGTTGATATGAAGCTTGAGGAATTTGTGCCTATGGCTGCCAAGGGGTCTTTCCACCAATTTTATAACCCAAATTAGTGTAAGTTGGATTCGGTTGATATGTATAATCAGGTTGCGTTTGCGACATCCCATAAAATGGTACACCAGCTTGTGAATAAATGATCCCTTATACAGGTTGTTGTAAATTAACCAAAGGATTTTGAGTCTGTTGACCCAACATTTGATGATATTGAGTCAAAGAACTTTCCTGATAAGGTTGATGTACAATATTTTGATTCTGTAACTAGGGTATAGATGTATTAACAAGTGGTATTGAAGTGGGTGTAACAGGTTGAACTGGTTGATACGAATGTACAACCGTTTGTCGTTGGATAGGCAGAGTGGGATGCCATTGACAAACATTCATGTCAACATTAGTTTGACCATAATGTGACTGAGTACTTTCGTATTGGGTGAGAAAAGGTTGCCCCCCAGCATAAGGATGATAATAAGATGGAAAATATTGTTCCCCGAATGCTGGGAGTCCAGTTTATATGGTACTTAAAGGAATTGACCCATAAGTACCGACTTGATATTACCCTGATGATGGATGTAATGAATCAATTCGTTCAGTACTGACTATAGGACTACCAGTTAAAACACCAGATGATGACATTGGTAAAGACCATGGTCTTGAAGATGTACCAAATAAAGTGCCAGATAGTGATTTGTAACCTGTTTGGACCGAAGGGCCACTGTGCAAATATGACTCTGGTGAGGTTGTGAACATCGATGGAGTAGCGAGGGTAGGAGCTGACGTAATTGGAACATAAGACCCAACTGAAGATGTTGGTTCAGGCATGGTTGTATGACCAAATGTATACTCTCCAAAATCAACGAGAGATTGAATGTAAATGGGATCAACAAAATCAGATGGAAACGATTGAGGAAAAGACTAGTAAACGTAAAGGTCTCCCCCAAAATGGGTTGGACTTAAAGGTGTATCAGGTTGTGGGATTTCTTCAATCGCAATTAAACCAGGAGGAAGAACTTCACCGTCAAGCCCAAAATATATTTCAGACGGTTGACTGTGTGATATAGGAGTTTCAATGGCTACAGATATTTTTGGAGTGACCAAGGTAGGAACAACTTCCGGTTGTTTAGGATTCATATTTTCTGGCAAAGAAGAGACAGGATCTGGATCAATTTGCGATTGAACAACGTCGGGTCCAGGAGGTATGGTCTCAGCGATTGAAAGGATCGTGACCACGGGTAGCTGTGAAGACTCCGTTTCGACAACAGTAAACGAACCAAGATGCGTGGAAACAATTTGAGCTAGCTCTGGTTTAAAAGATGATGTTTCGCCAGAGGTACGAATTGTACTTGATTTGGCAGATCGTGATCGCCTTCACCTACCAGAAATAACTTCCGGTGGTAAAGGTGGTTTCAAAGCTAATCTACGCAAATGACAGGGGGTAATATTTTGTTCTTCCATGATTACTGATTTATTTTAACCAAAAAAAAATAGACAAAAAGAGGGTAATGCTAGGCAAAAGGGTTTACCAAGAAACTGTGAACTGCAGAATACCTTCTGGCGAACCAAGAAGGACGGGCAAGTAATCTCCCCGAATTTTGTGTTCGATGTATCACAATTTCAGGGTGGACGACTCGGTTCACTATGGATGGATAGCACCTAAAAGTTTTCCTCCCAAATATACCCGAAGGTACGTGGAGGCCCAAGTCCGTATTAGCGTTGTCTGATGTGAAACCGCATAGTGAGAGCACCCCTTTATACTTATCGTACTGTAACACCGCTCGATATACCTGAGAGTACATAGACAAGCTACGATATACTTACGTACGTGGAGTGAGGTATCACACTCGGAATGTATCGCAGACAAGTTAACGACAGCTACTATGTTTTACGACGCCGGAACACATCTCTAGCCTAGACCTTCTAAATGTTATCGTTATGGTTCCAATGCGTTGTTAAGTAAATTGAGATTTATTTTATGTTGATCTTGCTTAAAAATTTTCCTTTCAGGTTCACCACGATGATGTATATGAAATTCATAAAATGCAAGCTAAGAATGATAAACAAAATTTCACTTTCAACTTTTTCAATGAAGAACCTAGCTACTAAGGGAAGAGAATGCCAGTTTGTTGGGAAGAGAGAAAATAATTTGTGAGCAAACAAATCAATGAACAAAAACAAAATCAATGAATCACAAACTAAATGCAGATTTCCTAATGTTCCTTTTGCAAAAAACACACAATCCTACATGAAAATGTAAGTTTTTCTTTTCAGTTTCCTTAATTTTATGAATGCAGAAAAGAAATTAGGTGCACTAGATCAATAATCGAAATGCTTCTTACTTTCAAGAAACGAAGAATACAAACAACAAGTTCTCTTTTAAAGGAAAAATGAGGATTTCAACAACAATTTCTCCTATCAAGGAAATGAATATTTTACGACATTTTCCTATTTTGAAAGCAAATGATTCTTAATGTGACCATAAAAAATACTTTTAAATCAACTTGTCAATGATAAAGAAAAAATTTTCTAAACAAACATTGAACAAATTTTCAGCCAAAGGAGGAAGAAGTATATAGAGACACTGGTCAATTGAGCATCAGACTTTTTCAGAACACAGCAAAAAATAAAACTGAAGCAAGTTGCAAAGTCAAATTCAAGGGAATTTGGTCCCTTTCAGGAGCCAACGTAGTCTCCAAGGGGAGACAGTGCTCTGCAACGCAGGCTTGGAAGGGAGATAGTGCTCTGCAAAGCATTGTGTCCTGACTAAGGGTGTGTTGGGCACAGTAGGGAAGGAAAAATACTACTATTTGGCTCACTGTATTTGCAAATTAAGGTCTAAAAAAGTCTAATATTTATGTGTAATAGCTATTGGGTGGATAATCAAAGCAAATCAGAGACTAAAACACCTAAAACTAAGAGAAAATATCCCCAGTGGAGTTGCCAGTTTGTTGGGCTAGAATTGTAATCTACGAATAACTTATGCTTCCCTAGACAGGTGTTAGTCTAGAACAATAGGTGAAAGACTATACTGCCATTTCTCCTAACTCAGAAAAGATATACAGAGAGGATTGGAGGCTTACTTGTTTTAGTTGCTTCCAAATGGCTCCTTTTGTCGCTTCTACTACAGCTTCAAATTCAAGCGGTTTGTGAGCTGAATGCTTCCTGCAAGAAAGAACACTGAAATAACAGAAGATGCAATAATATAGATATCTATTCAAGCTAGTTAGCTAAATCAGTTAAGCATAAACTACACTCATCAACCAAGATCTTACAATATAGAAAATAAAAGTTAACATAGATGCATGTAGGTAAAAACAAGAAGTACTCTTTATTGATGATAGAAGGAGAGGTTACAACCTAGTGACTGCTTTGAAGTGACCTTCCAACAAAGTTTCCAAGTCTCATCACATCATAAATCTCTCTAGCAGTAGCTCTACAAATCAAACTCTCAATTGAAAATCCTCCAGCATTTCTCTACTCAAATTCTTCCTTTTCAAACACTTAGATCTGTGTTCAATTTATAGATGAACTGTAGGTTGTTTTGCAATCAATAGCTTTCAAAAAATAGGCAAGACATGTTTCCAATCATGTAGATGTCAAATGGACACTTGGATCTGAAGCTTGACACATGTGAACTCTTCTAGAAGGCACTGGCCAAGTGGAGATTCCGGAAAAATGAGAATTTCACTCCCAATGTGACCAACGAACCTGTGAATGTCAGGAAGTGCTTTGCAGAGCAGCCTTGCATGAGGCTACCTGCATATGTAATGCACTTATGCCCCTTAGATCCTGCGTTGGTGAGCTCTAATATGCTATACAATAAGCTTCAAACCATGGAAACCTTTTCTTGATGAAAATCTTGCTTGATTTGTATTGTTTCCTGTCTTAGGGAATGTAGCAACTGAAATGATAGGGAATGATAGACCCTTGATCATTGGTCCTGGAGATGATGCCCAGTTAACCAGGTCATTAGGAATGGTGCCCAAATTTACCTATAACACATACATTAGATCTGCTAGCACAACACCAGTTCAAACTGCCAACACATCAGTAAATTATGGTCCACATCCTAACTGTCCCACTACATCAATACCTGCAGTTGCACATCGCACTCCACCAAGCTATAATTTTGTAATAATTTAGAGTTTTTAGTTTCAAGTTTAAGTCTAAAAATACCAGTTTGTTACAGACTATATTGTTATATTTTTTTTGGTTTTTAAGCTCCTGTGGTTATCATTTCTTAAAGAGCTTCCCAAATTATCCACAGTATTATCCACAGTATGTTATAATTTTTGTATAAATACTCCAGTTTTGGAAGTACTAAAAAGGATTGGATTGATTGAGATCAGAATCATTACTATCTTTTGGAGTACTGTAAGCTTTTTCAAAGCACTTTAGCATCAATATTAATCAGACCATTCAGAGGATTCTTGTGGCTTAAATACTGGTGATGTTTTTCTTCGGTTAGTATTATTTAATTGTCTTCTTTCATTGTAAACGTATGAATTCTAATTGTAAAGCAGAAAGTGTGATGAATAGGATTTAATTTTGAGTACCTTATTCTGGCTGCATTTAAAATGATTATGTTTTCCACTGAAAGCCAAACTAAAGAATTCTTAATTGCTCTTTAGTTCTACTTAATATATTCATATTTTTGTCATCAATACATTTATAAATCCAAGAGATCTAGTAAATATTCCTAGCTTTCCCTGTGTTTACTCTGTGAAAATTTGATGCAACCTTCCAGTTATATTTTGACTCCATTGCCCAATAGATATTAATAAATTGAATACAATCAATCCTCCAAAACCCAAAAAAAAAACCCAAAACCCAAGTACTATCGTAACTAGCCTAAAAATCTATCCAAACAAAGTTATATATTATAGAGAGAGCCCTCTCTGAATCTAGGAAGGTTAGGTCCTAGATTCCAAATTTGGTTTGATGTTGCCTCTAGGATTCTGTCTTTAGCCTCGGAATTACATAGTGCTAACATAGTGGCAACCATACTGGGGAAGAATCTATCTTCCTCAAAAAGTACATCAAAGTTCAGATCTGATCACAGATGGTGGACAATGACCAAACACAAGAAGACTGCAATTATTCACCTAACGACTCCACGATTCAAAGAAGCCAGCTTTTTGAGCATTCATGGAGACTCCACAACATGTTGACCAAAGTTCTTACTAAACAAGATGACAAGATTTATGGCAAACCTTCTATCTCATGAAGTTTTAAATGCATTTAGGAATCACTTATCAAAATTTCATCTTGATGAAGATTTCCTAGAGGTTGTCTTTCACATTCTAAAATCAAGGAAATGTATTCCTGAAGCTAAAACATGTTTTCTAGAGATATTTGTTGAAAGATATGAAACTTTTATTGAAATTTTAAATCCTAAAATTCAGTCATACAATTTCCAAGATACTAAAGAATTCTTGGAAAATATTCTTTACCCTAAGAAAGAGGATGTAAACACTAAAAACAGTGCCAAAGTCCCACTTTTCCCCTGCCACATCACTTACCTCCTTCCCACCGCCCCTCCACGTCGCATCCCGCTTCGCATCGCATCTCCGGTAAAATTCTTCATAAACTTAAACTCTAAATGTTGCGAAGTGTATGGATGCGATGCGACTTCAGAATTGAAATTTATAAGATTTCAAGTCCGGGTAAATGGTTTTTCACACTGTTTTTGATAGCATCCTAAGGGTTGCAAACCCAAAATCACACTCTCTATGCATATAAAAATGCATTTCAAATTTATGCTCCAAACAAATTCACAATCTGGGAAAATTCACAATATTCATGCAAAAGCTTATTTCATTTAATGGTTATAAAACCAATATAAATCAAACCCCATATTAAAAACATTCATGTCAATCGGATCAATGTTTCAATTTTTCAAGCTTTGGATAACAATCCAAATATCAACCCATATATGTTAATTCCCATCATATGGAGATATCGAATTAACATTCGATATTTCAAAAGCCCAAAGCTTATATTCGGTCACACTTACCAACTCACATATACAAATTATTATATGCGCACCCTTTGAAATATTTCATTAATCTCGATGACCAACTTCTGCATGCATTCGAACCATATTATACATTTCACTTATATTAGAGTTCGACTTTGATTGAAACATGAGCCAAGCATATAAATTTTGGGTCCCACAATATTGACAAACCACTTACCTTTCCTTAACCTCTTCGCAACTTCATGATGCGAATTCCATCCATCATTTGGATCGGATCATCCAACGGAAATCACACTCAATTAAACCCTGTGACTTAGCGCTCCAAAATTACGCGAAATTCATGGTATTCGAATACCAATTCAGGCCACGTGTCAAGCGCTCCCCTTTGTCACGTTCAAAATGGCATGACCACTTACCATTTTTTAAATCACACGAATACCATAATTGGTTTTCAAGAACCGCTTCCACTATTCTGAATTCACAGTTCTGCCTCGTTGGTTGCTCACAGTTCCATTTTCAACATAACGATGCCACCACACCGATTCACCAATTCGGCACCTCTTCATCGCTGCGCCATTACTTGATTGATCCACCATCTCCATCTTTATTCTGCATTACAATTCTTAATGCATTTCTATAACACATCATTTCTCACTTAAACGATACCATCGGTTCTTCTTCAAACCCTCACAACGCTCTTTCTACACACAATCAATCTCTATATTTCATTTCTCTATTTCACTGTGTTGAATACTAACAATTTCGCTTTAGTTTTTCAACACAGAATCTCTATACGTTTGTTCAAAAATTTGAACAAGTTTAAAAAAAACCCTCCATCATTCATCTCTACACTTCATTTTCTTTCGACCACCTATGGCATATAAGCATCAATCTTTGTAATACAACTAGTTTTTCATAGCCTCTACCTACGCACCGTGGTTCGGATTTTCTCATTCATGCAGATCGGTTATACTGCAACCTCAAATGCGATTTCAAATTCCCAATCTCTCTTCGCTATTTATTACACAATAGAATCGTGTAATCAAATCATCTCATTGAATACTGTATGCAAAATTAGCTTTGTGCCCGACAGTATATAAATTCACATCAATAAGCAAATCATGTTGTGAAATCGATCCATTCTGTGACCGATTTACCCAAATTCGCAATCACATTTTAATGCATAGTCTCATACAATCAATCAATCTTGTAACCAATTTCATCCACACACCATGTAACTCAAAATGGAATACAACTCGGAAAAATTGAGTTCTTATATTAATCAGCAAACTTACATGGGAAATCTTCCTCCTTGGATGGATATTCAATCAGTGGCCTTCTTCCACTACTTGACCGAAGGCTTACAAACAAAACCCTGTTCCTATTCTACCCTGCAGACTCTTCAGATGTCCATCTATATTTAATGCCTTTGAGGCTTTACATTTTTATACAAAAATCCTTGGAACTATTTTTGCTTTCAGTTCCTCTATTTCCTCAACAATTCCCTATGAATTCTACTTTATCCCTAAGGATCCTCTTTCACCAAAAATAATGAAACTAATTCTAATTTAAAATCTCTGAATCCCTTTACATTCTCAACTAATCAAACTCTCTCATGTTCTCAAACCTTCGAGAACATTTACAATTTCCTCACATGTTTAATTAATTTTAATTAAAAACCATTCAAATCACTCATAAAAATCCAACTCTCTTAAAAACATAAAACCCCTAAGTTTTATTAAATTACAAGGAATTTTTGTTAGCCTAATTCCCCTGCATCAGACTCCCAAGGTCAAAATTAATCATGATCTCTTGATCATGTGCTTTGAATCTTTGCCTCATGGATCCCATACTTTGTTTTTCTACTGTCCATAAGCTGCATTATTTTTCTGTTGCACTTCTCCAGGCTTCCATATCTTGTTCTGCAACTTGCCTCCATCTATGCTTTCACAATCTCTTCTTGTCTTTTCCTTACTGAAATTTCTCTGCTTTCTTGCTGCTATCTGCTTCTTCTAAGACACCTTCATCATCAATCTTCTGATGCTTTCAATCTCTCTGTCCAGCTTTTCTTTTGTCTGGAAATTACTCTGCCTTTTTTTGTTGCTTTCACTTTCTGTTGCTGCCAATACCGTTGTTGTTGTTGCTGACAGTATTTTTACCTTTGTTGCTATAGATGTTACCTCCCCGATTTTTGCTAACATTATTTTTACTCCTGCAGATGTCACCCCACATGTTGCTTCCTCCAAAACTTCCTGAATATCTCTTAAGATATCTCCCTCTGCAACATTTTTCTTTTTCTTATCACTTGCAAATTTACTTTTAGAAAATAAATTATCATTTGATTCTCTACCTGCAGTAACATACTCATTTAGTCTTCTTTGTATACTAGTAAGCATAATTAAATTTGGAAAACTAGTATCTGCTCCTATCTCTTTCACAACTTCAGGCATATTCACTTTAGTGTCTACAATTCCTTCCTCCTGTTTAAATGTTTCCAGCAAAAATTTCAGCCATTTCCCTTGAACAAACACATCATCAATATGCTGCAATTCAGTTTCAGCATATCTTTCTTCTTCCTCTTTCTTGAAAATATTCAGTAATTGTCCATCACCTCCTTGAATGATTCTGGCAATCAAATCAACTTCTTCAAACATTGTATCTTCATCCTTTATCATAATAGAATTCTGATTCTTCATCACTGTGTTAGTTCTAAACATCTGTCCCATGGTCTTCTCTTGACTAATCATACAAACCAGTTCCACCTTGTCACCAACAATAACAAGTTTCTGCATATGAGACATGACTATCTCACCTTCCTTCTGCAACAATTCTTCTTCTCTCAATACAATTCCAAGTGATGGATTGTCTTCTGCATCACCTGTAAACACAATAAAACTGTCAATTTTCAAATTACAAGACCCAGTGGTCTCATTTGATGATATTGTCACCAAATCTTCTTTCTGCAGTTCCAAGTCTCTTTCAAGACCCAGAAAATCTCCACTATCTTTATTCCCAGCTTTCATTGTGCCAATCACTATAATAGAATGATGATCCTCCACTATGTTTTTAGATAAAATAGATTCTCTTTCATTCAATTCTCTTACAATTTTCATTGGTTGTCCCTCTTTGCCTCCATGATTAACACATGAATTATCAGCATTAAAATTACAAGGTTTCAATACCTCTTTCTCCTCTGACAACACATCAATATGTTGTTCTGAGTTTTCTTCCAAATCCTTTGTCAGCACATCAGTATGTTGATGCAAACCCTCCATGAGACTGTCAGCTAGTCTCTCCTTCTTTCCATCATCTGTTTCATGACTGTCATTCATGAAATTTTTCTTGCCTTGCTTCTTCAGCAAATTATCCTGTGCATAGATCCTCTG
Organism: Pinus albicaulis; assembly: GCA_034641835.2. Taxonomy (NCBI): domain Eukaryota; kingdom Viridiplantae; phylum Streptophyta; class Pinopsida; order Pinales; family Pinaceae; genus Pinus; species Pinus albicaulis. The sequence goes on from CM076571.1 coordinate 280,073,463, forward strand.
CTTCTCCAATTCTCTACTCTGAAGATCTAATTTTCTATACAATTCAACAATTTCAATTGAAGTAGACTTCGGAAACTTCACACAACTTTCCATACCTTCATTTTTTCTTGACAAATCATCAGATGGTCCTTCATTCTCAGCCTCAATATTCTGCTGAATATTCCCATAAGACTCCTCTGTCTCCATTTCTTCCTGAGATCTTGCTATCTCAGCATTGATCTGAACAGATTTCAGATTCAATTCTCTCTCCTTAACAAACTCTAAAGCTTGTTCATCATCCTGTGATGTACCCGCAAACATACACAACTCATTATTTTTAAAAACACAAGACTTTTCAGTCTCATTTGCTTCATCAAGCACTTCCCCTTGAATATATTTTCATTCCATATTTGACTCAAACAATCTGAGTTCCTCCTTCCATAAGGAAATCTCCTTTTGCCTCCACTTCATCTGCAATGGTTTCCAAATTACTCTCTTTCCCTTCAGTGGAAATATCCATCCTCCTTTCTGGTTTTCCTCTTCTTGCAGCCATTCCTGTAGTACCTCCAGTTGTACTTTCATCACTGCAATTTCTCTTTCTCTATCCTTATCAGTCATCTTACCTTTGTGACATCCTTTAGAACCTCTTCTTTGATCCTCCATGATCATCTTCTCCATGAGCTTCTCACTCACCATGATTTGCACTAGCCTCTACAACAGCAAGCTCTCCTACTGCCACTTACCTCACCAATCCCCTCTCTGGATTTGGTCTTTTGGCAAGTAATGGTTTCTGGAACCTCTTGAGCAGTCTCTTCTGCTCTCTCTAGGCTATGTCCCAAACTCACCTCTCTTGAGAACACTGTAATTTTTCTCCCTATTCAACCTTCAGTTGAATATTAGTTGCACTTCCATCATCATTAAAAATTTATCTTCATCATATCTGCAACCATAATTCTGCAATCACAATTTTAAAATCAGATTTAAAATTATCTCCCCTGCAAGATCTCTGCATGATCTTGTTCTCCATTCATTTCTACAAGCCTGTTCACTGCATTTCTGTGTATCTGCTGCATATCAAATTTTAGAATCTGATCTTTTCTCCTCTCATCACACACATACATTTAGATTTAAAAAAATCCTTTACCTCAACAGAGCCTTCTTGCTCTGATACCACTTGATAGTAGCCTGAGGGCTACAAACCCACAATCACACTCTCTATGCATATAAAAATGCATTTCAAATTTATGCTCCAAACAAATTCACAATCTGGGAAAATTCACAATATTCATGTGGAAGCTTATTTCATTTAATGGTTATAAAACCAATATAAATCAAACCCCATATTAAAAACATTCATTTCAATCGGATCAATGTTTCAATTTTTCAAGCTTTGGATAACAATCCAAATATCAACCCATATATGTTAATTCCCATCATATGGAGATATCGAATTAACATTCAATATTTCAAAAGCCCAAAGCTTATATTCAGACACACTTACCAACTCACATATACAAATTATTATATGCGCACCCTTTGAAATATTTCATTAATCTCGATGACCAACTTCTACATGCATTCGAACCATATTATATATTTCACTTATATTAGAGTTCGACTTTGATTGAAACATGAGCCAAGCATATAAATGTTGGGTCCCACAATATTGACAAACCACTTACCTTTCCTTAACCTCTTCGCAACTTCATGATGTGAATGCCATCCATCATTTGGATCGGATCATCCAACGGAAATCGCACTCAATTAAACCCTGTGACGTAGCGCTCCAAAATTAAGCGAAATTCATGGTATTTGAATACCACTTCAGGCCACGTGTCAAGCGCTCCCCTTTATCGCGTTCAAAATGGAATTACCACTTACCATTTTTAAAATCACGCGAATACCATAATTGGTTTTCAAGAACTGCTTCCATTGTTCTGAATTCACAGTTCCGCCTCGCTGGTTGCTCACGGTTCAATTTTCAACATAACGATGCCACCACTCTGATTCACCAATTCGGCACCTCTTAGTCGATGCGCCATTAATTGATCGATCCACCATCTCCATCTTTTTTCTACATTACAATTCTTAATGTAGTTCTATAACACATCATTTCTCACTTCAACGAGACCATTGGTTCTTCTTTAAACCCTCACAGCGTTCTTTCTACACACAATCAATCTCTATATTTTATTTCTCTGTTTCACTGTGTTGAATACTAACACTTTCGCTTTAGTTTTTCAACACGGAAACTCTACACGTTTGTTCAAAAATTTGAACAGGTTTAAACAAAAACCTCCATCATTCATCTCTACACTTCATATGCTTTCGACCACCTGTGGCATATAAGCAGCAATCTTTGTAATACAACTAGTTTTTCATAGCCTCTACCTATGCACTGTGGTTCGGCTTTTCTCATTCATGCAGATCGGTTATAATGTAACCTCAAATGCGATTTCAAATTCCCAATCTCTCTTCGTTGTTTATTACACAATAGAATCGTTTAATAAAATCATCTCATTGAATATTGTATGCAAAATTAGCACTGTGTCCGGCACTGTATAAATTTACATCAATAAGCAAATCATGTTGTGAAATCGATCCATTCTTTGATCGATTTACCCAAAGTCGTAATCACATTTTAATGCATAGTCTTGTATAATCAATCAATATTGTAACCAATTTCATCCACACATCGCATAACTCAAAATGGAATACAACTCGGAAAAATCAAATTCTTATATTAATCTGTAAACTTACATGGGAAATCTTCCTCCTTGGCCAGATATTCAATCAGTGGCCTTCTTCCACTACTTTCCTGAAGGCTTACAAACAAAACCCTATTCCTATTCTACCCTGCAGACTCTTCAAATTTCCATCTATATTTAATTCCTTTGAGGCTTTACATTTTTATACAAAAAGCCTTGGAACTATTTTTGCTTTCACTTCCTCTATTTCCTCAACAATTCCCTATGAATCCTACTTTATCCCTAAGGATCCTCTTTCACTAAAAATAATGAAACTAATTCTAATTTAAAATCTCTGAATCCCTTTACATTCTCAACTAATCAAACTCTCTCATTTTCTCAAACCTTTGAGAACATTTACAATTTCCTCACATATTTAATTAATTTTAATTAAAAATCATTCAAATCACTCATAAAAATCCAACTCTCTTAAAAACATAAAACCCCTAAGTTTTATTAAATTACAAGGAATTTATGTTAGCCTAATGCCCCTGCATTAGTTTTGTTTAGAAAAATGGTTAATCACGGAGAAACGACTCGGGTAGCAAATAAATGCTACGGGTCAATTCGGGAAGGCAAAGAAGATTATGTTGTAACTGCAGGAGCACAGGGCATTCATACAGCAGATCTGCTATCACAACACCCAATTCAAACTGCTATCACATCAGTAAATTGTGGTCCACGTCCTAACTGTCTCACTACATCAATACCTGCAGTTGCATAGTGCACTCCACCGAGCTATAATTTTGTAATAAGTTAGAGTTTTTAGTTTCAAGTTTAAGTCTAAAAATACCAGTCTGTTAGAGACTATATTTTTGTAATTTTTGTATAAATACTCCAGTTTTGAAAGTATTAAAAAGGAGTCAGATGATTTAGATCATAATCGTTACTATCTTTTGGAGTACTATAATACTTTTAAAATCACTGGAGCATCAATAATAATCAGACCATTCACAGGATTCTTGTGGCTTAAATACTAGTGATGTTTTTCTTCGGTTAGTATTGTTTCATTGTCTTCTTTCATTGTAAACATATAAATTCTAATTGTAAAGCAGAAAGCGTGATGAATAGGATTTACTTTTGAGTACTTTATTCTGGCTGCATTTACAATCATTATGTTTTCCACTGAAAACCAAACTAAAAAATTCTTAATTTTTCTTTAGTTTTTTTGAATCTATTCATCTTTATGTCATCAATCCATTTATAAATCCAAGAGATCCAGTAAATATTCCTAGCTTGCCCTATGTTTACTCTGTGAAATATTGATGCAATCATCCAGTTATATTTTGACTCCATTGCCCAATAGATATTAATAAATTGAATACAATCAATCTTCTAAAATCCAAAACAAACCCAAAACCCAAGTACTATCATATCTAGCCCAAAAATTATTTAAACAAAGCTATATCTTGTAGAGACAGCCCTCTCTTAATATAGGAAGGCTAGGTCCTGGATTCCAAAGTTGGTTTGATGTTGCCTCTGGGATTCTATCTTCAACCTTAGAATTATAGAACGCTAACAGGGGCCAGGTTTAACCCCGCGCCCCTGGCTTCCTACCACGTCTTGTGGATTGGGTGGACCTAGACCAAGAGTTAACCCCAGCCCAAACCCCTAAACGAAAACCTGTTAAAGTTTAAATATATTTTTTGCACTATGGTTTACAAGCACCACCCATGGTGAAGCGGTATAAGCCCGCACTACCACTCCATAGGTCTACGGTTTGAATCTTGTGGAGGCCCTGGCGCCCCATATGCAAAAATTTTACACAAGTAAGAGGAGGCCACGTGGCTACTATCCATTGGCCCATGTGGCCCTCCATCATTGGACCACATCAATGACCCCTCAACCAATAAAATTTCACCATTCACAACAAATAAATATGAGACACCTGTCAATCAACCATTGGCCCACCAAATCCATAGTCATGCCCAATCACTTGCCTAGTAAGTGTGCAGACTATTGACTGGGTGTACCTGCAACTCAAAATTTTAGAATTTTATTAGTTTTCCAAATTGGTCAGAACACGATATCAGAAGCATACGATATCGGTTTTGAGTGAAATGGGTTGTGTTGTATTCAGGGCGATGAGATCTTTGCTTTGGAGCCGCTTTTGAGTCATTTTGAGCACTTTGAATTTTGAGAATTTTATTGATCCCCTGGATCATTCCTCCCCACTAGAAGCTTGTGTACCTCAAAAAGCTCATTTTCAATCAACAATTATATGAGGGTATATTTCCATTACCCTTTCAGCCTCAATCGACTTAGATTTTCTTGGATTTGTCACTTTAAGAGTTTCATGAAGGTACTCCACTTTCCCATTTTTGACATCCTTGTCTTGTTGTCAAAGATGATATACTACTGAATAATTTTAACATTCCCTCCTCAGTCTTCAAATAAAGGAAAATTATTCAGTTTCAAGTTCACTTCACCTTGATCATTGTCGTCATAACGATGCTTAGCATGTATATCATTGCACTTGGCTTGACTATTTACCAAATGTGATCTTCATCACCGTGCACCATCTTTCTTCAAAGCCAAAAACATTATGAAACCCATAAGAAGATGTTTTAGAACCAATGTCCTATTTTTAAAATATATTTTTCATTTTCTTCTTAACCCCTAGATTCTTTAACACTACCATTTTTTTCACACCAATGTTCAACAATGATGCATCCTGCTGCAATTGCACTTCATATTTTTTTCCTCCTTCAGTAGGCAACATGTTAGACACCTGAAACATCTTATCACATGAATTAGAAACCTTAATGAAATAATATTTAAAACTTGATTCATTTTTTTGAAAGGCTTTAGTTTCCTCAACATCTTTGTGATTGAACATTAACAATGCAAAATTCTGACTAGCATTAACTATTGACACCTAATCCTAAGGGATTGGGCGAAATTGTACATTAGTGTAAAATAGGAAATAAGGAAGTCTAAGAGACATTGGGAAATGAATCCCAACAGTCTCACCTCCATGTATATATTAATGAGCACCCTTAATCAATTCTCGCGGTTCATTTTGTGGAGTTACCTCTTGGCCTAACATGGTATCAGAGCCAACTCTATTTCTAGTATTCCTACCCCTGTAACTCCCTCCTACTCCTGGCAGAGTTGCCTCTCTACCTGCTCCTGGTAGAAATGTCCCACTATGACATTCCATATTCGAAAAAATTTTGAGTCTTGAGCTCTCCTCCACAACAGAGCGTATTGGTGTTTGCACTCCCACTTCGTTCCTCCCATTGTCATCTCCCTTCGCAGTGCCTATGGGCTTCCCTCCTCCCTCTCGGTGTTGCTCCCTTCTCCCATCATTTCTCTCCCTCTCGGTGTTGCTCCCTTCTCCCATCATTGCTCTCCCTCTCGCAACACTCTCCTCCGCACTCCCCTCCTCCTTCCTTGCTCTGCTCCCTGCTTCGCCCTCGCCCTGCTCCCTCCTCTACCCTCCCTCCGCCCTTTTCCCTCTGTCGTCACCTCCCACTATTTGACCTCCCCAGATCTGACCTCCCCCAATTCTGACCTTCCCTAGGTACGACCTCCCCCAGGTCTGACCTCCCACAAATAACACCTCTACACCAGAATTGTGTTTTTTTTGCAGACTACATTTTTTTACACCAAAATTGAGTCTTTTTGCAACAGACTACATTTTTTTACAGTACATATTTACAATGAATTCTCTCATATCTATTGTGGGAGTAGTTCTCTCTCGCAAGGAGAACTATCCTGAGTGGTCTCAGAAAATCAAGCACACTATCATTTTTGAGGAGTTGTGGAGAGGAATTTAAGAAGGAGAAGGAGACAATGCACTAACAAAGAACACCTCAGACAAGGAGATCGGCATTTGGGAAAAAAAGAATTTCAAGGCCTATGCCTTGATTGAAAATTTTGTAAATGAAGAGGTGAGTCGGCATAGTACACCATTTTCAAATGCCTATGAAGCATTAAGGAAATTAAAATAACTCTATAACTCACACTCTGAACTTGAAATTGTTCAATTAATGGTTAATTTGTTCAGCCTTGAATTGAAAAACGATGACCCTCTTGCTTTAGCATCATAAGTAATATCTATCATGCATGACACTAAAATACTGGTGTAGAAGTTGACATACCTCTCATAGCTTATGTTAAGGCATCGTATCCCACTTAATCACACTACCTTGAGTCATTGCAAGCAAGTGGAAACCTCAAGAAGATAATCTTTGATTCCCTTGAGAAAAATTTTGCAGAAAGACGGAAGGATTTTGGAAAGAAGACAACCCCTCTATCTTCTAAAGAAGTTGTATGTTTCACACATAGAGAGAAGAATCATGCTCAAGATTCTTCCAGAGGAAGAGGTGCCCAAAGAGGACGAGGAAGAATAAATTTCAAACGAAGGGGGGGCAGACAAGCTCAAAGTGAAAAATATGATCTTCATTGCATACGCTGCAATAAAGACTGGCATGATGCATCTACATGTAAACTACCTTGGGACAGAATTGAGCAACAAAGAAATAAAGAAAAAGGTAAAAATCATGATTGTGACAAATTTAAAGCACCTGAATCCGCTCATTATGTTGTATCACATTGTAACATTGGAGTAACCGAAGACTTGTTTAATGCTTTACTTACTTCTTGGAGAAATGATTGGTTTCTAGATTCAGGAGAAACATGTCATATGACTTCAAGAAAATATTTTTTTGAAGAATTTACTGACAAGGTTGTTGGAGCAGTATACTTTGCAGACAAATCTAAATTCAACCCATCAGGGCTTGGCACAATCAGGCTTAAGTTTCTTGGTCTTCCAGACCATATTCTACATGAGGCTCTATACATCCCTGAGTTGAGGAGAAACTTTTTGTCCTTGGTCCACATCCGCCAGCAAGGACACTGCATTCACATGTTTGATGGAAAGGTTGAGGTCAGAAAAGTATCATATCACTCACTTGTCATGAAAGGAATAGAAGAAGGAAGACTCCTAAAGCTGCAAGGTACCTTTGCTCATGCACAAAAATTTTCATTTAATTCTCACTATGATGAAGGTACATTGCCATCAAGTATTTTATGGCATGCTAGATTTGGAAACTTAAACTATGACAACCTTCGATTGTTGAAGAAAAATGGTGTTACTAGATTTCCCTAGGAAACTTAAGCAATGTTATGATTGTATTCTAAGAAAGCATAGAAAAAAGTCCTTTCATGATTCACATTCCAGAGCACATAGAAAACTTGAGATTATTCATTCAAATTTATGTCGTCCCATGCATCTTGCTTCTATAAATAGAAATAAATATATGATGACATTTATTGATGATTATACCAGAATGTGGTGGGTTTACTTATTGAAGAACAAATCTGATGCTTTTCAAAAATTCAAGAATTTTCATGCATGGATTGAAAATGATGCACACAATCATATTGGCTCTTTGTGCACTGATAATGGAAAAGAATACACTTCAAACTAATTTGAAAACTACCTTCGCCAACATGGGATCAAACATCAAACAAATGTGCCCTATAATCCCCAATAGAACAACGTAGCTGAAAGAATGAACATGACAATTTTAAATATGGTTCGCTCCATGGTGTCTTTCAAGAATGTAAAATTGATGTTTTGGGTTGATGCAGTTCTATGTGATGTGTACTGAAAGAATAGGTGTCCTTATAATACAATAAAAAATAAAACCCCGTATGAAATGTGGCATGGCCACATTCCTTCAGTAAATCATTTCATGGTCTTTGGTTCCACCTGTTATTCTTTTATACCTAAGGTACAAAGAAATAAACTTGGTGCTATAAGTCGAAAATGTATCTTCTTGGGGTATTGGAATACCTCCGAAGGATATCATCTCTATTATGAAGTCAATAAGAAGTTTGTAGTATCTAGATATGTCATATTCCTTGAATCTTTCAAGACTGGCGATGTTGTTGAGCGGCAACTTGATCGCTTGGATAGATTCACACAAGCAAAGTCATTTCAAAATTTGATAATCATACTCCACATCTTGAAGGGGGGATTCCTATACTGAATCAAACCATGGAATTGTATTCTAAAGCACTCTCTTCCCCACATGAAGAACCAATCACGGATGACACCTTGAATGATGTGATTGACAGAATTGGGAGATTAAATCTTGATTCAATATCAACTCAGTCAAATAAGTAGCCTAGGCCATATCAGAAGGGTCCCCAAAAATGGCTGACAAAGACACTGGAAAATTTTCATCCCAATGAGGTTGGAAAGAAAAGAACAAGAAGTTCCACCAGGAAAAATGGAGGTGATGTAGATGATTCTGATTCACCTATTGATATGGATGTTTCTTATAATTGTGAATTGATTTTTTCTACAGATCTTGAACCAACTTCCTTCAAAGAAACCGCTTCTCATGATGAATGGAATGAAGCAATGCAAAACGAGCATGATGCTTGATAAAGAATGGCACTTGGAAGCCGGTTGATCCTCCGTTGGGAACCAAACCAATTGGATGCAAGTGGGTCTACAAGAACAATTACAAAGTGAATGGCTCACTTGAAATGCACAAAGCCAGGCTTGTGGAAAAAGGTTTTGCACAGAAATAAGGGGTCAATTATGAGGAAATTTTTTCCCCCACAACAAAAGGGGCCACCATCTAAACACTCTTTGCCTTAGCAGCTCAGAATGGTTGGAAATTACATCAGATGAATGTAAAAACCACCTTTTTGAATGGAGATCTAAAGGAGAAGGTTTTTATGTCCCATCCAGAAGGATTTGTTGTGAAGGGCCAAGAACACAAAGTATGCAAGATTATAAAATCCTTGTATGGCCTCAAGCAAGCACCGTGAGCCTGGTATGAGAAATTAACTGAGCATCTTCTGAAACTTAACTTCAAACATTTTGATATTGATGATGCAACTTTGTGTTTAAAGAAATTTGGAAAAACAATTGTATATCTTATGGTGTATGTAGATGATCTTTTGATGACAAGGAACAATGAGAGTTATATTGCATCCATAAATAAGGAATTGAAGAAATGTTTTGAAAGGACTGATTTGGGCTATGTTCACTACTATCTTGGTATTGAAGTAACTCAACATCCTAAATTTATATTCCTTTCTCAAAAGAAGTGCATTGGAGATCTATTGAAAAAAAATTTCATGGCTTAAAGAAATCCTTTGACCACTCCAATGGAATAAAACTTGAAGCTCATATCCATTGAAGGGAAAGCATTTGAGGATGCAACAAACTATAGAAAGCTTGTAGGAAGTCTCATATACCTAACTACTACTAGACCAGACATCCCATTTGTTGTTGGAATCCTCTCTAGGTTTATGCAAAAACCTTGTGAAGGACATTGGTCTACTACAAAAAGATTTATAAAGTACTTGAAAGGGACTCATTACTTTGCACTCAAATATACACAGGTGGGTGACTTCAGCTTGATTGGATACTCTGATTCAGACTTTGATGGAGACAAAGAAATCGGGGTATCTATTTCAAGTTATACTATGAGTCTTGGATCAGGAGTTGTCTCCTGGAGATCACGCAAACAATCAGTTCCAACAGAATCCACAACTAAGGCAGAATATGTGGCAGCAACTGAAGCGACAAAGGAAATTGTGTGGTTTAGGAAAATCCTAGAAGATTTGCAGATGAAACAAATCCATTCAACTCCATGCATGATCGACAACACTTCTGCAATAAAGTTGGCTAAGAACCCAAAGTTCCATGATTTAATGAAGCACATCAATACAAAATACCATCTGATTCGACATCATGCTGAGGCCAAAACTATCCATCTATGTCATTGTTCCACAAATGAGTGGACTACAAACATCTTCACCAAAGCGCTTAGAAGAGAAAATTTTGAAAAATTCAGAACGATTCTTGGACTCACCAACATCCCTTCATATTAAGGGGAGGAATGTTAACACCTAATATTAAGGGTTTGGGCGAAATTGTACATTAGCATAAAATAGGAAATAAGTAAGTATAAGAGACATTGGGAAATGAATCCCAATAGTCTCACCTCCATGTATATATTCATGAGCACCCTCAATCAATTCTCATGGTTCATTTTGTGGAGTTACCTCTTGGCCTGACATTAATAATCCTCTTCATTTGTCCATCATTCACAAGAGATAAACTCAATTTCTTGCTATGTTCTCTAAAAATGTACTCAATCCCATTCTTTAACAAATGATATTTATTCTCATGGTGATGAAAAATGGCTCTCCTATCATATAGATATGGGCTTCCCAAAACAATACCACATATATCAAGAGGAACTACATCAAGTTCTACCTCATCAAGGAAGTTTGCAGTGATGGAAAATATAAGTATGCATTTCCTTGTCACTTGCAATTTTGCATTCTCACATACCCAACCTAAAGGATAAGGTTTAGGATGAGGAATGGTTTCTAAATTCAAATTCTTGACAATGTATTATGAGATAATGTTTTCTTGTGATCCACTATCAAAAAATGTATCTATCTTGGTATGTTTTGAAATAAATCTAATGTGGAAAAGCTAAATTCTTGCTTTTTCATATTGAGTTTCATTAAGACTATTTGAAGAACTAGTACTTTCAATGTACTTACCTTCCAATCCCATGGTTGTGCTCTTTGTTTCATCCTCAGAATCTGATCCTAAATCTTGTTGTATAGTTACAACAACCTTTTCTTTCTCCTTGTTTTTAAAATTTTTGGGTCTCATCTGAGGATGAAGTTTCCAACAATGGTCTTCATCATGGCCCTCTTTGGAACAATGTTTTCATGTGAGTTTTTATTTATCCATATTGATGGAAGCATTATTATTCCCTTTTCCTTTGAACTTCCCCTTTCTTTTTTCTCCAGACACAAAGGATTTCTCACTTGTTTCATAAAAAACATTTTTCCCTCTTGCTTCTGGATGTGTTACATGTGCACAAACCTCATCTAAATTTGTAGGGTTAAACATGAGAATAGTGTGTCTTAAATAGCTATGTAAACCTCCAATGTATTTGAGTAAAGTGATGTTGGGCACTAAGGTGACTCCTAAAAATCAACTTAATCCTACCTTCATTAATTTTATCAACCTGGGATTTGTCTTTTGTTTCAAGGCTATCGGAAAAATCTATTGAAGAATAGAGTCTATAGATTATGAAAGAGTGTATGTAATTATGGCAGAAAATTTATATGAATCATCACCCTAATTCAATCATTCCATAAATAAATGACAACAACAAATAATTACTCTTATTATAGTTATGTGGAAAAATACTATTCTAATTCACAAACCACTTTATCTATCTTTCAACAGATCCAACGTACAAGGAATACTAGTAAATCATACGAACGCTTGAAAATATCAAAGATAACTTATGGAATTCATACACTCACACATTAAAATTATGTAACACAATCTAATCAGTGATTTCAGGAGATGCATAACATAATTACAAATACAAAATTCAATTGATTATCTACCACTAAAGAAGTCGAGTAAATATTAACACAATTAATGCGAATGTAGAAAAGTAACCGACTAATAATTATACATAACATACAATAGAACCTTCGGTGACTGGGCCCATGGTATCCAGAAGCACTTCCTTAGATAAACTCAATATGAAGGAACTAAGAGAAGATCTTGTGCAAATTCATTAATCTCAAAGTGTTTTACAAAATAACCTCAATAAGGCTCAACTTAGATTGTTGTTTGTAATGTCCAATGAAAGTGTAATAATGAAAAGAACAACCTCTGTATTTTTACTTGTTGTATTATATGTTACATTTAAAAAATGGATATGGAGCTATGCTGAGAATAAGAATATTTCCAGATCACTCTTTAACCATAAGGCCCTCGAATAGTAATGATCAGTTTCCTTTAACTTCGCTCTCTGACCATACTCAGGCATCGAACTATAATCTTCCAAAATACTGCATCAACTGATCCAATATCCTACCCCAATATCTCAAGGGAACAACAATCATTCAGTTGAACTGATATGCATAAAAATTTACTCAAATTATAACCTTTTCGATATCTAAAAAGCTCAAATTAACTATGATATCTTCAAATCTCTTTCATTATCCTTTTGTTCTTAAATAATTGCAAATCAAGGGTAAATTTCTTAAAAACATAACAATTATTAAAGAAATAAGGAAAAGAACTAGACCATTTCCATGGCCTAACATTACCCCACATCTTACCTTATTTCATGTCCTCATGCAAAAATACGATTAAAATGCAGCAAAGTTAAAGAATAAGCAGGGTAAGAACGTTAACCAGACAGCCGGAATCCTTTTTTTTTCGGAAGAACCTTGAAAGCCTCACTTTATTTTCCTTCAGGAAGTTCATATTCAATATTGTAACCATCTGGAGGATACTAGATAACATGACATCAATACCGGCACCCAATCCAAGTGGGGCCTTTAGATAGAACCATAGGACTATAGCGTTGCATTTGATTAGTTGTTGCCGGAAAATTTCTGCAACTAAAAGGCTCTCTGTTTTTTACCTTATTAGGAGATGTTTTCCATTTTTTGTTGTGCTGCCTGAAGGGAATCTTATTTAATATATTCAAAATACTCAAGACCTGTTATAATAACATCTTTATGTGTGGGGGCCAAAGCAAAAGTAACCCCAGGTCATTCCATTAACCTTTTATGCTTTATAAAAGTTCACAGTGGACTGTTAGGTTCTCCTCTGACCCAAAGGTCTAAACCATTCTCCCTTCTTTGGAATATGCTATAGGCCTTATACCATTTGATTTGATTCCTAGAAAAGGATATAAAAGCTTGGAATTTAAAATCCCCAATGAAAGGAATAGGTTTCTCATCCCTCTGTTCTTCCAGAAAGAAGTTATGCATGTAAATTTCACATAAGAAATACTTGAAATTTTCCTCTTGCTCTCGAAAAAACTTAATAAAATTAGAAATAGTAATGAAATCAAAGGGTTGGACAGACCGTTGGCCTTTATTTTCAACAATAAATATCATTTAAGTAGAAACAAGGCATATTTTTTAGCTCGAGATCTACAAGACAACGCATCAAAGTACACCGAGCATATTTCCTTGGTTTGCTCCAAAGATTTTTGGAGTTGCCCTCGTAATTTCTCTATTTCCTTTTTCTCCATTATGAGTTTGGCATAATTTTCTTCCTTAGTAGCAACCAATGCTTTGTAATTTTTTAGCAATGCTTGGTGTTCTTCTCGAGGTATCACTTCCCCTCAATATTTTTTCAAAAAAAAATTATGCCTTTCCAATTCCCTGTTTAGTACTTGGATAGTGGTATACTTGATCAAGTGAGAATAAGGAAGCACTAATTCAGTTTATGTAGCCCTGTTTGTAGTCACCAATAGGTCTATATGACTTGTTTCCTTTATTGGTGTCAAAGTGTGAATAATTATTCAAACCCTTTCCCACATAAATTCATCAATCCGTGTGCATTTATTATTGCAAGGTTAACACGCAAAGTATATGCAAATACAATGGCGCAATTCTTACATCAATCGTGGATTCGATAATTAAACAAAGAAAAAATAATTGTAACAACAAATAAAGAAATGGTAGTAATAAATCATAAATCTTGCAATGCATTCACACCAATAAGAGTATCAACAAATACGTCTACTGTCACAACAATTACAAATTATACAAAACAAGAAATATAATTAACAACACACAGGAAATACGCAACACCTAATCAGAGATTGGGCCCAACTCTCTGATCAGGGCTGTGTATGCTCACAAAATCACAAACGTAACATGAATAGAACTTGCATTAACTTGATAAATAATGTTCTGTTACAAAACTAAATTCCTTACATTGCCAACCCCTGACACACAGCTTCAGAGCCTTTCTTATACAAATGTTTACAATGATTGTTCCTCAAATCCCGACAACTAGTGCCTACAAATATAAAACATTATAATAGACAAAATAAATGCTAAAGAAGGTAGAGAAACAATCTGGAGTAGTTGTGTTGTTGCCGAAATAACGCTGCCAACTCGGAGTTGTCCCATGAATTGCGGATATGGTCATTCGACCGCCAAATCTGTGAAAATAGTGAAATTAGTAAATCGTGTAAGGTAACAATCCTCGTGACTTTACTTCATCAACTAAATATTCCAAGAAGACATATAGAGGGGTTTACCTGTGCACTTTAGAACATGACTTGAATGTTAATGATACAAATGGGTAAATAAAGTGGGTAGAAATGGAAGGAAAAGATGTACAGATTTGGCTCTCAACATCTTCCCCCAACTGGTCTTTCTGCATGTCCTCATGCTTCTCATCACCTCCACAGGTCTGGATTGGAATGACTGTGGTCGGCATGAAGCTAAGCGAGGTCATATTTATCTGCCATCTCTGTCCTGGGGGGTTTATATTCATCTGTAAGAAGAATTTCCTTCCACCAATCATTGGCCATGTTGTATGCAGAGTATAATGTTCTGCTGCAACCAAGCAATATGGAATTGAAACCTCAGTCCCATCCATTGGGCCCCGCGAGTATGGATGCATGCAATGCATCATGGTAATCTCTCTAATTCTCATGCAAAGTTAGGTGCCCCAAAAGGCTCTCAATTTCTGATGACTGACGATGACAACGTCCACCTCCATTGACAACCATCACAAGCATCATCTATGAAAGTAACAACCTATTTGGTATGTTAGGGTCCCATGATTTGGCAGATTGGTAAACCAAATGACAGGGTAACATGGAACCAGTATTTAGAGTCCGAGGACCTAGCCTTCCTGGACTCAGAGAGGGATCTCTCTATTGGGTGCAAAGGATGTGTTCTTTTTTCTCTAGGGTTTTGATTTTAGGCTAGTTATAAGGTGTAGGGTTTTTTTATTGTTTTGGTTGGGTAAGATGGTCAAGTGGAATAGGTGGAGTGAGAGTCTGTCAAATCCATTTGGATATGGATTCAAATGAATTCAAGGGTGTCTAAATGATGAAACAGAGTGTGTTGCAGGGCCAATTGATCTGAAAATGGTCTAGATAACTTGTATGTATTTCAAGAACCTACCACTCAGTTTTAATTAAAATGATCTAGCTTGAACTTGATGTTTTGCAGAATTTTGGCTTGAAAGTGGTGTATGTTTTTTTTATCGTTTATGTGTCTTAAGTTTATTTGTTCTTACTCTAATTTAACATGTATAACAGTAACATAATTCAGCAATAAAACCATTAAACACAACAGCAATATAATATAGGAGTTCACTCGAAATCTCGTGGGCTACGTCTCCTTTGAGATTTGTCATCTGACTCATCTCTTTGGGATTATGGTAAGTGTTCTTTTACAAGTTTCATTCTTAACACCAATGAATACAAAAATGATTCAAAGGGCTGAGAATACCATTTAACATCCCTCTAATGGTTGTCCAAATTCTGCAAACAGCTTTAGGCTCATGTTAACACATTTCCTTCTATCGGTGGACTAAGCTTCTCTGAGCTTCTAAATGGCACAAAATTCCTTATAATTCTATTTAAATCACTGAAACCACTACTTCTATATCCAAATGTCAACTGATAAATTGATTAAATCAAGCACAACATCCCCAAAATAGGTTATCCTCCACGGTTTGCCCAGGGCTACCCAAAACTTAAAATCAGCTTCTTTAGTTGTATAAGTTCTCAAAATGTTCTAAAAACACTTCCATTGGTTCCAAAATGTCTGAAATAGCCAATTTCGACTATTTTTTCATCAGAAACGGCCTCTGGCTGCTCCGGTTTCGCCTCCATACTCTATCGGCACACCCTGGCACCGGGGTCAAAGAAAACCTCTCTGCTGAGTTTTCGACCTCTATAAGTTATCCAAACTTTCTGAAACCTCTTCATTAGATTCAGAATCAAATTTTCAGTCATTAATTACCACTAGTTCGCTACAAATGGTCTCTAGCTCCCCTGGCTAGGCCCTACACTGCTGCTAGAAAAAGCAGGCAAAAATGGCCTTTGGAACTTAAATAAAGCTTTCTGGCTTTCTAATGCTCTATAAAGGCTCTGAAAACCATTGCATCAGATTTATAACATCTTAATTATCCAATTTAGCCTATTGGAACTCTAGAAAAGGACTCTAACTCCCCTGGTTAGGCCTCCAACTAAATTTGTCTCATGGTGGCCCTGATGGCTCCTTCATCTTCCCTGAAGAAAATTATGCTGACGATAACTTCCATTAGACCTGAAACCTATCCCAAAGTGTTCCAAAGGTCTAAGAGACCCAAAATCAACTAAAATTTCATCCAATTTGGTTCAATAATCAGAAATTTATGGCAAAAACAAATTTTTCCCAATATCCCTAAACAAACTCCACCAAATGTGGAGCAACTGAAGATAACTGGAGTTAAGTTTGGGGAAATGCCCCAAATATGGGTGCGCCCTCTAGTTCTGATCGAACTACTAACTATGGAAATAAATTCTAATTGTGGTACATGTGATCGGTCTGTGGAAACCGCCGACTTAACCGCGCGGTTAAGGCCCCACCTCCATAACATGACCGTCGCATTTAATATGTTTTCTGTGCTATCACATAAGCGCGGTTAACTATCCACCATACAACTAACACCACAACAATAAAACATGGCATAAATAATTAATTTCAGTTTCATGTGACCAAGCTCGAACAAATCGTCGATAGAGTTGACATTAGCCACAACGGTTTTAAACCATGGCATTTATCGTTTAACCTGTGCACATATTACAGTTTTCGAAATGGTTTAACCGTCTCCACTCCTGCGGTTTTTAAGTCATGGGCTATGGTTCTAAGCCCTAGTCATGCACCAACGGGGCTAGCCCTAACCCCTTTTCCACTTGTTAACAATTTAAACAATAAATACATTTTTTAAACTATAATAGTTAAGAAATATGGTGTAGCGGAGTTGGTCGGACTTTGATGTTGGAAGGAAGAAGGTCTTAGGTTTGAATCATGTCCACTGTGACAAAATTTCAATGTGCCATTCTCCTCTTACCTGGGGCCACGTGGCGGCCTCCGAGCTTGCCACGTGGCACCCTTTAATTGGCCAAGAACCAAAAAGTCAAACTGCGATCAAATGCAATGCTGCCACTTGTCAAACCATAATACACCCAAACAGAATATTATAGGGAACATTCCAAGGAATATTCATAGAATATTCCTTAGAATATTCTTTTTTTAATTTTTCCAAATTTTTAAAGTCAAACTTGGTCAACTACAAAAATGGATTTTACTGGAGACTTCAAACCTTCATAACTTTCATATACGATGTCGATTTTGAGAATCATTCACGGCGCCAGAATCACAACGACGAGACCTCTCCGATCATTCAGTTTTGAAACTCTTCCAATCACTTTGAATTTTTGGCTATCATTCTGGTCCACGATCCAGTTCTGATCACACCTCCCAAATGAGAATCTTTTGGACCCCAAAAGCTCTCTGGAATATTGAAACTGATATGTATAGTGAATAAGAATACTGCACCCTCTTCTCTTCAGGCTCCAAACACTTGCCCTGCATGGCCAGTGAATTTGAACCACAACTAGAAAGAAATTCACACTTCCCTTCCTCGATGTGCTTGTCCTCCTGTCAAGAGCTGTCTTTCTTGAACTCACTCAGAAAATTTCTGGCGAGAAATTTGGAGAAGTAAACTGTACATCACTGCCTTGATCAATGATCCAAGGTGGCTCAAACAAACGAGAGATTTACAGCATAAAATACATATATACAATTGAAATTTTCATATGTCCAAAATAAGTACGTCTTACTGTACCAAGAAGTCCATCCACTTCTCACCAAGCCACCTCCATGGCGACTTTTGCTGCTGCAACTCTTCTTCATGTGAATCTTCCATTTTCACATCAATAATGGAATTCGCAGTTCCACTTGCGCCAATCTTCCTGTCCTCTTGCTGCATGTGCTTTGGACGACTAGTTGGATGTAAAGTCCAACAGTGAGAGATAACATGTCCCCTCTTTTGGAAATATGTGCAAATCTTATGCACCTTCTTTGAAAGTTGCCTTTGCCTCATCTGCTTTCTGTATGCTTTCTTCCTCGTCTAGCATCTCGAAACAACATGGTTAAATCCACCACAATATGTACATCAAATATTTCTTCCATTTAAGCATGTAAAATTATCATGCCTTGTAGAAACACAATCAAATTGATCATGAGAAGATTTGTACCTCTTGTACTGCTTTGAATGTTCATCCTTTTGGCCTTCTTGAGGAGATGAACTAGTAGAGGCTGCAACTTTCATTTGCAGACTAACATCATAGTTATTGTCTTGAAAACTGTTTAACCTTGCATGCTTTCCATAAGCTGCATATCTACCATATTCTTGCTACAACAAAGGCTTAAAGCAATGGAAATCATATTTGAAACAAATTTGACATATTTTCATCTTAGAACTTGGAATAAAATTTCTCTTTGAAATAGCCTCACATGCCTTCATGGATTTGGAGTCTTCGCCATTAAATTGCACATAACCAAGACCAAGATTCTTGGGTCGTTCCTCAACCAAAATGGGATCAACCATGCCTTGTGCATGCTTTCCTAATCCATTGCCTTCATAGCCCATTTTAATCATTAATTTGGACCCTATTCCCCTTGTATTTTTTTCGAAAGAACCAACACATCTTTCTAATGAGGAAACTGAAGACAAGTTAGAATGGATTACCTCTTCCTCATGCATTTTCTTGGTCAAAGCCTCTTGGGATTGATGGATTTGCCTCTCCATATCATGCAATCTTTGAATAATTTCTTCCTTCTCTTCCTTCATGGCAAACAACTGTTCACTAAGTTCAGTTCTTTCTCGTTTATCCTCAAACAAAATATGCACCATGTCCTTCAATATAATAAAGCCATGCTTCATATCATCATCTAAGAATATTGTGAAGGAGGAAACTTCACTTGTAGAAGTTGTAATTATTATTTCATTGAAAAAATTAACTTCAAAAAAGTTCTAAAAGCTTTCAAAACAAATGACAAGCTTTTAAAAACCAAATGGCTGTAAAGACCAACTCTTATTCAAGCAGCCAAACAACAAACAAACTCCAAGAGCTTCTTAACAAACACACGTCAAGAGGGTTTGTTCCAAAAGTGACATTTTGGTCCCTCAGGGTAAGGAAGATGCCTTCAACTCTTTCTTCCTTTTTTTTCTCTCCAAGACTTGGCTAATCAGTAGCTATCCCCAAATCTCAAGCAAACTCAAAAAACAATCAGTTTGCAAACAGTAAAATAGCCAATCTTTTACACTGTTTAAACACCTTTCAAGCTATACAATCAAGCAACCAAGTGCTCTATCAAGAAATAAACTATTCTTTGATACCAACCTGATCTGAAAATGGTTTGGATAACTTGTATGTATTTCAAGAACCTACCACTCAGTTTTAATTAAAATGATCTAGCTTGAACTTGACGTTTTGCGGAATTTTGGCTTGAAAGTGGTGTATGTTTTTTTTTGGCTGTTTATGTGTCTTAATTTTATTTTTTATTGATGTAATTTAACATGTATAACAGCAACATAATTCAGAAATAAAACCATTAAACACAACAACAATATAATATAGGATTTCACCCGAAATCTCGTGGGCTACGTCTCCTTTGAGCTTTGTCATCATGACTTAGCTCTTTGCGATTATGGTAAGTGTTCTTTTACAAGTTTCATGCTTAACACCAATGAATAAAAAAATGATTCAAAGGGCTTATAATACCATTTAACATCCCTCTAATGGCTTTCCAAATTCTGCAAACAGCTTTAGGCTCTTGTTAATACATTTCCTTCTGTCAGTGCACTAAGCTTCTCTGAGCTTCTAAATGGCACAAGATCCCTCAGAATTCTATTTAAATCACTGAAACCACTATTTTTCTATCCAAAAAACATCAGACACCAAATTTCAATTGAAAATTTTCTTAAATCAAACACAGCATCCCCAAAATAGGCTATCCTCCACGGTTTTCCTAGGGCTGCCCAAAACTTCAAATCAGCTTCTTGAACTTTATAAGTTCCCAAAATGTTCTGAAACCACTTCCATTGGTTTCAAACTATCTGAAATATCCAATTTCAACTATTTTTTCATCAGAAACGGCCTCCGGATGCTCCGGTTTCGCCTCCATACACTGTCGGCACCCCCTGGCACTGGGGTCAAAGAAAACCTCTCTGCTGAGTTTTAGACCTCTATAAGTTATCCAAACTTTATGAAAGCTCTGTCATTATATTCAAAATCAAATTTTTAGTCAATAATTACCACTGGTTCACTGCAAATGGTCTCTAGCTCCCCTAGCTAGGCCCTACACTGTTGCTGGAAAAAGCAGGCAAAAATGGCCTCTGGAACTTAAATGAAGCTTTTTGGCTTTCTAATGCTCTCTACGATCTCTAAAAACCATTTCATAAGATTCAGAACATCTTAATTATCCAATTTAGCCTATTGGAACTATGGAAAATGACTCTAAATCCCCTAGTTAGGCCTCAAAATGAATTTGTCTCATGGTGGCCCTGATGGCTCCTTCATCTTCCCTGAAGAAAAATTTGCTGAATATCACCTCCGTTTGACCTAAAACCTATCCAAAAGTGCTTCAAAGGTCGAAGAGACCCAAATTTGACTAAAATTTCATCCAATTTGGTTAAATAATCAGAAATTTTTGGCAAAAACAAATTTTGCCCAATATCCCTAAACAAACTCCACCAAATGTGGAGCAACTGAAGATAATTGGAGTTAAGTTTGGGGAAATGCCCCAAATCTAGGTGCGCCCTCTAGTTTTAGCGGAACCTCTAACTGTGGAAATAAATGATAATTGTGGTACATGTGATCGGTCTGTGGGAACCGTCGGCTTAACCGCGTGGTTAAGGCCCCACCTCCATAACATGACCGTCACATTTAATTTGTTTTATGTGCTGTCACATAGGCGTGGTTAACTATCCACCATACAACTTCCACTGCAACAATAAAACATGGCATAAATAATTAAGTTCGGTGTCATGTGACCAAGCCCAAACAAACCGTCGGCGGAATTGATGTTAGCCACAACGGTTTTAAACCGTGGCATTTATCGTTTAACCTGTGCAAATATCATAGTTTTCGAAATGGTTTAACCGTCTCCACTCCCATGATTTTTAAGTCATGGGCTATGGTTCTAAGCCCTGGTCACGCACCGACGAGGCTAGCCCTGACACCGTTTCCGCTTGTTAACAATTTAAACAATAAATACATTTTTTAAACCATAATAGTTAAGAAATATGGTGTAGTAGAGTTGGTCGGACTTTGATGCTGGCAGGTGGAAGGTCGTACGTTCGAATCCTGTCCACTGTGACAAAATTTTAATGTGCCATTCTTCTCCGGCCTGGGGACACATGGAGGTCTTCGGACTTGCCACGTCGCACCCTTTAATTGCCCAAGAACAAAAAAGTCAAACTGCCATCGAATGCAATGTTGCCACTTGTCAAGCCATAATATGCCCAAACATAATATTCCCAAGAATATTCCTTAGAATATTCTTTTTTTAATTTTTCCAAAGTTTTAAAGTCAAACTAGGTCAACTGAAAAATGGAGTTTACTGGAGACTTCAAACCTTCATAACTTTCACATACGACGTCAGTTTTGAGAACCATTCGCAGTGCCAGAATCGCAGTGACGAGACCTTTTTGGTCATTCAAGTTCAAAACTCTTCCAAGCACTTTGAATTTTGGGCTATCATTCTGGTCCATGATCCAGTTCTGATCACCAATTTAGCAAGGTTAATGGATCCTTAAGGTGATGTATGAGGTGTAATGAACATCAAGTTTGGGAAAGACTAAGAGGTCTTAAACATATATAGTTTAAAATTTACAACTCATGAGGTAGGGCAAACCATTAAGCTCAATGAACAATACATTAAATTGATAAACATCCAAGAGAAACATTCCAGTGAAACATAGAAAGCATAAGAGCTTATAACTTTAGAAATTCACCTTCAGATTTTGGGAAAACATATAAGATAAAACAAATAACTCAATTTATGAAGAGGGAACTCCTAAACATCATATTTCAAGCTATCAGAAACTCTGAAACAAGTTGGTAAGCATGGACAAAGGGCAAGATCAAACGAAACCTCTTTGACTTAACCTAGCAATAAATATTCCATAGAAAGGTTTCAAGATAGGGTTTTCAAAACTTCAAATAATTAGGGCATACCATGAATCATACTTGTAAGCTAACATACTAACCATACATGAAACAAGAACAAGTTTTGGTGGACCAAAGGAGCAATCAAGAATTCCTTAAGATGGCCAAAAGAAGAAAACATCAAAGCTATAACAAACAGGAGGACTGAGGTGCCTCAAAGAACATGTCTCAACCTATAATTTTCTGATTTATAGCAACCAAGAAACATGAAACATAATGATAACAAAGGAAACAATGACAAATTAGGAAAACATCACCATTCACCAAGCTATGGAATCCTGCAAACAAGCTTCTCCATCATCAAGCCAAACAAGCCATTCATCCACTTCACAAAACCAATTTCTTCTCCAAGCTCATGAAACCATGTATATTTCTCTTCAAGCTCATCAAATTCCAACAAAATACATAGGGGCCTCATGCTCTATTTATGGAGCAAATGAGGGCTAAAACCCTAAATGTGGTAGGAAAATGTCAAATATAATCATAAATGTCATTTATGGCCAAGAGACAATGCAAGGCCCAAGGCACATAATATCCTAAGAAATAAATGCCAAAATAAATATTTGCACCTAATTCTAGAGTAATTTGCCTCAAAAAAATCAAAAATATCTATTTACAATAAATGAGTGTGTTTTGCTGACTTTTGGTCCAAAACACACTAGGCAGCCTCTATGCATAGCACCACTTCAGTAGAAAATAGGGTCTCTTGTGGCTGAGTTATCGACCCCTTCCCGACACCGGATTTGGCTTTGTGATGGCTCGTTGGAAAGCCTGATGAGTCTACTTTCTAGAAATGATTAAGTTGTTCTAATTGGCTTCAATTTACATATTCAAAAATCAATCTCCCCAACACTGCTCTGTGTGCAGTGCCTGGTCTGAAAATGAGGCAGAAAGGTCAAAGTTTTGATTTGTTTGACCTTTTGGGGGGTCAAAAATGCTCCAAATGATCTGAAAATTGGTGAGAAGATTGTTGGTGATGTGAGGAATCCAAAAATGCTAACTATTTGAGCTGAGGATGCACCAATTTTGTGTGTAGAGCCTAGGGTGCTGCGCACAGAGGGGTCAAAATTTGAAAAAAACAAAATTTTGTTCAAATTGCCTCAAAATTTGTGGAGAGGTCCCTCAAGAGCTCTTGGACACCTGTTGAGAAGCCTCAACCAAAAATCCAAGGCAATCATGCACTTTTTCCCTTTTTAGATTTTCTAGATCTATAAGGGCTTCCTTCAGTTTGTCACAAGCAAGCATGTTTTTCCTTGCATAGTGCTTGGTCATTTTCTTTTGGAGAGCAAGGCCTCTCTTTACCTCCTTGAAATTCTTATGCTCCCCTTTTTAATAGTGAATGACACGTTGTGCCATCTCAAACTCTCTTTCCCACTCCCTGAGTTGTGCATCTTTGTCCAAGAGAAGCAATCTAGTGGTCATCTCCTTGTCCTCATTGTCATTGTCTAGATCAATGAATTGAGGCTCTTGAGAAGTCTTCTTAATCCTTTTGCTTCTCCTTACCTTTACCTGTTGCTCACCTTTGTCCATATTTTCCTTGCATTTGTCCTTGGGATTGATAGCTGGAGGAGAGATGGCCCTTTGCCTTTTTGAGGCAGCAAACACATCTATTTTCCCATTGTGGTAGGTGCATGTGAGAGGAGTGATGATGGCTTTGGAGGTGCTTCCATCATTGCCTCGATCTTTGGTGATGCCACAAGCCTTTTCATATTTTCTATGGCTTTCAAGAGTTACCTCTTGCTCCATTTGGTTACGGTTTTGTTGACCTTCAGCATTAACATCATCATTGCCTCCCTCATTGTTTTCTACACTGTCATTTTGGCCTTCAAACTGCTATCATCCTCACTTGCCTCATTTTCGCTCTGTCCTTCACTAAGGTCCTCTTCTTGGTCATTCCCTGCACTGTCACTTTGATTCTCTTGGTCATTTAGAGGCTGATTTGTGTCATGACAGTCATGACATCTGTCATGACTGTCATGACTATTTCCTTGGCTATCACTGATTGTTTCATTTGTGCTATTGCCTTGGTCAATCCCTTCATCTTCAAACTCTATTTCAGCTTCATCATCTGCCTACTCTTGTTATTCAATTTCTTCATCATCTCCCTCTGTTTCTTCATTTTCATTGTCTTCATTCTTTTTAGAACTGCTTGCACTATCATTTTGCTCACTGTCATGCTAATGTGCCTTCTTTTCTTGGTTGTTATGTGCACTCTCTTGCTGGCTGTCATCATTATCATTTTCTTCATTGTCCTCTATGTCTTCATCTTATTCACCATCAACGCCTTCTTTTGCGCTTGGGAGTGACTCATTTGTTTCATTGCTATCACTGTCTTGCTCCAATTGCTCACTGTCTTCCTCTTCTTGACTGCCATGTTCATCTTCCTCTTCCTTGTCATCATCATCTTGTTTTTCTTCATTAGACTCTGTTTCTGCCCTATTGTCTTCATCGCTTCCATCATCATCTTCTTGTTCCTTAGTGTTGCCTTGCTCATTGACTGTATCATCATTGTCTTTGTCTTTGTCACTGCCTGCCTCTTCAAAATCAGTTTCAGCCTCATCACCTCCTTGTTCTGGATCTTCTATTTCCTCATCATATCCCTCTGTGTCTTTATCTTCATCATCTTCATTCATATGATCACTATTTTCACTAAGATTAGGATCACTGTCATGCCCATGCTCATTCTTCTCTTGGTTGTCCTGTGAACCTTCTTGCAGGCTGTCATATTCATCATTCTCTTCATTACCCTCTTGGTCTTCTTCATTAGACTCTGTTTCTGCCCCACTATCTTCATCATTTCCTCTCTTTGACTATTAGCATCCTGTTCATCATGACTATGGCACACTGTTTTGGGCATCTTTGAACAAAGGGTTTTCCGCTTGGTGAGAGTTTTTAGGCCTAGGGATGAAGAAATGAGTGATGGTGAGGGCATATTTTTAGCAAATGAAGGGAAAAAATGAGTAGGTATAGGAAAGCTTTAGAGTTTTTTAGGAGGAGGCTTAGCTTGCATTTGAGTGTCTTTAAGTCTATGACAACCTTTCACTTGGTAATTCTTTGCCCTAGAGGGTCAAAGGCTTGATTGGTATGAAGGTTTAAGGTTTGGCCAATTTTTAGGGTTTTAAGTTTTCCTTTGATTGTGCATATAAAAATATCAATGGGAGGGCAAGAAAATGACCACTAACCTTGTTTCACTCATGCAGGAACCTGGGGCAACTTTGAGGAGGAGAAAATTTTAGTTTTGGCAATTTTTGAGCAAATTTGACCAGGTTTCCTCTGTGCGTAGCACCACTGTCTATGCGCAATGTAGTGTTATTTAACACTGCACCTGCCTCCTCTGTGTGCAATTCCAGTCTGTCTGTGTGCAGTTCCACTTCCTATACGCAGCGCCCTGAAATTTTGCCAAAAATGACCTTCAGCCAAGAGTTATTTTCAAACTGTGCACAGCGCCAATTTGCAGAAGGAGTTTGGAGGCCTTCCCGGTGTCGGAATGAGCTCCGTGATAGCTTTTTGGAAATATTGTGGAGTCTAATTTCCAAAAATTCTTTTTTTTTACATTTCGTGTTCATTTACCTATCCAAAAACTAATTTTTCGAACACTGGTAAAAAAATACTAAATGATGGCGCAGAAATGCAGAGTGCTGGTGAAGACAACTTTTGGGAGCCTTCCTTAACTCCAAATTTTTCTCATGATAGCTCATTGGAAATATATTCAAGTATAGTTGTATTTTTACTCATCAAGAAAGTCATTTGGACACTCCAGCTGTGAGAAAACCTTATTTTCCCAAGGTCACTCCAGCAGTGCAGGAATTCTCCACAGACACCTGTGTTTTTTATATTTCTCCCAAACCATGATACCTGTGTAAAAAATGAAGGAGGTTTTTATTATTGGGCATATATTGGACAAAAAACTCTCTCAAGTTTTTCAAATTCCTCTATGTTTGGTCAAAAACATAGTTTGAAGAAAAACTGGCCCTAGGTGTGACACCTGGCTTGTCTCTTGGAATGAATTCTTGGAAAATTATGGAGGCATGATGTTTATGAGATGGTATGGACTTATTCTTGCTGACATGGTCTATCAAATGAATCTTTTTCTCTTGATCCTCTCTTTCATATCAAACCCTAGCTTAGTTGGAAGAGGAATTTAGGGTTTGGGGTAGGGGATTTAGGACTGCCTTGTAGAGGGAGGGGAATGAAGGGGTTAAGGGTTGTCTAAATTCTTGGGGAAATTTTTGGGAATAGGGATAGATGCTAGGGAGTAGGGGAAAGTGTAATTTTAGGTATTGAGTGAGGAGAAGGGGTCCAAAAGGGAAAAACACAGGCCTAGTCTTAAAAAGTGTCAAATTATGGCCATAGACTAGGTTTTGTAGAAAAATGATGAATTTGAGGGATATGAGTGATGGGAAATGTTTATGAAGGTATATTAAGGATAGGAGGAGGTTTAAGCGTATCAAGATACAAGTCTTGTTGATGTTTAACCATGGAGGTCATGAAACCAAGAAAAAATGCCCTTAAAAACCCTAGATGGACAATGGAGGAATTAGGAAAAACAAAATAGAGGGTTGAGGCCAAAGGTGACACAACAAAGACAAATTGAGTGACATGAGCCCATGATGGGTATTCTGGGATGGGTGAGCTGAGCATTGACATGATGGGATGATGAAATAGTGAAAAAAATAATTTTAAGGATAATGAAGGTAGTGAGATTTTTAGAACTCACAATGTTTATGAACTTTGTTTCTAGAAATATAGAACCGATACTTAGTCATCTTCGGATAGTGAAAATTATAGATGAATAACATGGTACAAAGATTAATACACCATTTTTTTGTGGCCAACATTTGTTCCTTACGACCCTCAATCTGTAAAAATGTGGCATGCTTATTGTATGTGTTCATAGACTGACCATTCTCTCTCCTTATCATAAGTGGCCTTGTAGCTTGGTTCTCCTTAAATGTCTCAAAATAATTTTCCCACTTAACCTGATTAATGGTGTAGGAGGAAAAATCTCTCAAATGGACATCTCCCACAAATGGGACTGGATTTAAAGGCCAGTCATCACTCAAGAAATAGTCATGCATGTATAGTTCACACATTAGATGTTGATTCACAACATCATGAATATTTAGGATGCGAAGAAACTATATTGGATCTTTGATTTCATGACTAATCTCACTACGAATACTCTCAAGGAAAAATAAAAGGAATTTTTCATGGAGAAACAAGGCATAACTATGAGTGGGAGTTCGGCATGCCATTACATGTTGCGTCAAGGAAAACATTTCCTCCTTATCATCTTTCAACACCACCAACTGCTCCTCTAAGCTTTCAATCTTTTTATTTTGTTCTTCTTGCTTCTAATTTTCTCTGTCAAATTGATCTATGTACCCAGTAATGGTCTGGGTTGCTTGCTCGTGGACCCTCTTTATATCCTCTCTGTGTTCTTTTAATGTGATGGTCCCTTGCTAAATACTGGCAGCGACAACTTTCCATTTCTATATTTTAGTAGATAGGAGAAATTCTCGTGCTTAGAACATATATTTTATAGGGTTGGTATGTGTAGCAGCAGCGTCAACCTCAACCTTTGGATTCACAACTTCTACTTTTTATTTCCTCGCCTTCTTCTTTAGTTGTGATACATGCTTCCTTAGCCGACCAATTTTCCTTTTTAACTACATCGTTTCCTTGAACTAAAGCTGATATCTATCCTTGAGAGGTGGTCTCCTTCTCGCACACTGCTCTACAAATTCTTGCTTAACAACAACTTCTTCTATTGGCACCGCAGCTGGTTCAAGGACTGGTGGGTTGCTGTCAACAAAGGTGTCGACTGGCTCCTTTTTCATCAAGTCCTCCCTAAATTTTCCCCTCTCCTCGGGAGCAGTTTCTTCATTTTAATTTCCTGGTTCAGGAATTTCTACAGTCACTTGGGCAATGCCTTTGACATCCATTCTTTGTTCTTGTTCTGATATCGGGTTTTCTTCTACAGGCTTGGGCATTGATTTTGACCCCTGCAAATCAGCTTCAGTCTGGGTAATTTCCACAGATGGAGTGGCATCATCCGTCACTTGTTATTCTGCCAACATGGGTCTTTGTGTTTCCATATTGAACTCTTCGGGCCACTCTAAGTGTGAATCAACAAGCGCTAGTTCACAAATAGTTGTACCAACAACTGTGGCCGACATTGTCCCAAAAAATTATAATACTGAAGGGACAACTACCTCTTCTATAAGGCACCAAGGAGAGTGAAACTTCTTTGCACCTCTCGGTAGAGTGGAAAGGAACGGAGAATGAGGGGCATCCTCCTCTGTGTCTACTCCAGTTATCTCTGCTACCTCAGGCTCTTTTTCTTCACCAAATTTCTTCTCTGTTTGGACCAAGCCTTATTCTTCATCACCTTTTTGTCCTGCAGTTAACATTATTTCCCGTGGAAAAATGTCGACTACAGGACTTATCTTTTTCATACTTTCCTGGCTCATCTGACTTAGTGGTGGTTCTTGTGTAACACCACTAGCTGCTTTAAGATCTAAATTTTCTTGGGTAAGTAGTGTTGGTTCTTGTGTAAAAACATCACTTTCCAGCCCTTCAACTGGTGTTAATTATTTTTGTGCCTCCACAGTGGATGTTAATTCATGAGGAACATCATCGGCTCTATCCTCTGTTTCCATAATTCTTGCATCAACTGGTTCCACAGGAGAGGCTGGTTCTTCTGTAACAGCCTCGACTGTACCACCTTCCATGTCCACCATTTCTATTTCTTCTTTCTCTAATGGACCAACAGGAGATGTTGGTTCTTGTGTAGCAACATCAATTGTGGCCTCTTATTTCTCCATTTCATTTGGTTCTTCTTCCTCTAATGGACCAACATGACATGTTGGTTCTTGTGTAACAGCGTCAATTGTGGCCTCTTCTTCCTCTAATGGGCCAGCAGGAGATGTTGGTTCTTGTGTAGAAGCATAAATTGTGGCCTCCTCTTCTTCCATTTCCACTGGTTCTTCTTCCTCTGCTGAACCAATAGGATATGTTGGTTCTTATTCCTCCATATCTTCTGCATCATCTTCTTCTGTTGAACGAGTAGGAGATGTTGGTTCTTATGCTTCCATTTCTTTTGGATCCTATTCCTTAGATGATCTAGTAGGGGATGTTGGCTCTTCTTCCTCCATTTCTTCTGGCTCATTTTCCTCCCTCGCGGCTATCACAACTTCCATTTATTCCTCTGTCATCTCAAGAAATTGTGCCCAGGGAACATGGAATTGGGCCAATGCATGCATAACCAGTAGACGAACCAGCCCATGGTTTGTAATAACTTCCAATACCTTTCGCAAGCTCCAGGTAGAATGTGCCATAAGCTAGAGATTTTTCAAAAGAAAGAAAGGCATGTCCAAGGAGTGAACCTATGCCCGCTGATATGGGAGGTGAGCTAGGAGCTTAAAATGATACTTGAACAGGGTAGTAAATCACCCCTTGCAGGTTATATACCTCATAAAAAAGTATGCCACCTCTCCCCATGTATGTGGCAGAGAATTTCGATCGTATCCCCTCCCTTTCAGAACTTCCCTCTCTCCAACTTGCAAAAACAATTCTGGAAATTTCGGCAGGGGATTTTTTCGTGAAAACCATTTCTGGCCTCGCTATGGTAGTCCACTGGCTGCTGAAATGACCTCCTTTTTTACAATAATTTCTAAGCCCCGCACTATGGAATGATATCCATCCATATTTATAGCAAATTCTGTTGTAACTATCTCATCAAACCCCTGTAATCTGTCGAAATAGACATCCCAGCCAGCATCTATAAAAACATGCCACGCAACTGCATTACTGCGGACCAACATTGTATTTTTAGGATCATGTCTCACAGCTAGTCTGCCCATCCCGCAGAAGCTTTGTAGTAGCACTTTGGAACTGTTGGCTCGAGGGGTCCTAACCCAGGTTCGGAGGTTAAGGTTTGCCAACAAACCCCTATACTACTGGCCCTTTCAGTAGTGACCTGCTTGTGCAGGCCAAAGTCTCACTCGAAGCAGTATGGGAGGGTGCTAGAACCAGGTGTCCGCACCCTGGGAGAGGGTAGGTAAGTCAAGCAGAGCTGCGTTCGACTTCACAATTACCAGATCGTATATCACAAAACCCAAATCTATAAATCCCTTCACATCCACATGCACAATACCAATTATAATCACAGTAAACAACAGATCATAAATTCACAAAACATTAACGCAACTATCACAACTATTCTTGCATAAAGTATAACAGATATATTCAGATCAGATGTCAGCGTAGCATAAGAAAATAACACAATTACTTCCGTAGCTTAATACAGAACCATAACATAGTAGATATCATAGATTCGCATTAACAGATTCAGATATTCCACAACCTTCCACTTTCATTAATCCTTCAGATCCTTTTACAATACCCAAAATCCAACCTGCACACACAGCAGTAGGGTACGCACACAGCAGGACTGAGTATCTCCGCACACACAGCTAGCAGTTCTTTCCCCAATAACCCAAACATATCTACTAATTAATAATTCGTACCAATCTTAATTTTTCATCTCTATTGACTCAAAATGTCCTTCTATTTATAACGATCTAGCCTAATCTTCTAGGTCTACCTTTTGACCCATTATAATGCTTTCGAGGCTTTGACCCACCCCAAAACCACTGTGCTAGACTAAAATATGCCAAAAATAGACAAAAATACTCAAAACTGTCCCAATTTGCAGCCCTTGGAGGACCCTATTCCAACAGTCCCCCAAAAAAATATTATGACTCGTCCCGAGTCACTGTGGTGGTGGAGTCTCCATCTGCGCGCGTAGTGCATTGATGGTTGCGACCAGCAGGGGAAGCACTTCTTGACTCTAAGTAGCAGTGCTCTGCACAATATCTATGAGCTTCTATGATGTCGGTCCTTCTGTCGCAGCGATGACACACTCCAGTTCCAGTTTTAGTCACTTAACAGCAACATCAACATCCTGTGAGAGGTGGAGGGTTGTAGCAGCCCAAGGCTTCAAGCGTTCTCTGATGACGTGCTTCTTATTCCGGAGCTCCTCAATCTCATCTTGGAGGGTGTTGCTGGTCCTCAATCATGCCAAACATTGTGCAGGAACCAAGGTGGGTAATGTAGCCTTGATCCGCTCGAAAGCTTCCTCCTTCTGTCGCAAGTCCTGATTTATTTGTCGGAGGATCAGATCGTGCTAGACCTTGGTCCATAACTAGATGGTTGTCTCTAGTAACTGGGCACCCTGAGAAATCTGCCATGTAATGGTGTTTGTAGCCGCGGTCACCAGCACAGCGCGCTGGGCTCGTACCTCCGGGGGTGTTTCAAGCTACAATTTGGCCTATAAGTCAGTGATTTGTTGCTCCAGCTGCGCCTTAATGACCTGCATTTCCATCCTAGAAGCCTTCAACGCTACGACCAATCCTTCAACTTTAGCCCAGGGGGTGGCCGTGGCCGAGATCTCTTCTGTAACCTCCGTGAAGAACTGGTGGATCAAGGTTTCGAGCTATGCTTGCTGCGCAACAGCGAGGAGCACTTCTGCGTTCTACTGTGCGATGGTCTGTTCGGCCACACCGAGTTTTTGGTGTACTTTCTAGTCCTAATGGGCCTGAAACACAATGGTGTGGAGACCCTGCAATGCTTCGTGGGGAAGCTTGCCTAGATTCAACTGCACGCTTGCACCTGCTTGGAGTTGTATTCCCTGGTCTGGTGAACTAATGACAAGGGCGGCGCTAAGTAAGGAACAAAAACGGCTTTCCTCCGTAGCTAGCGCTGTATTTCTAGATGCCAAGGGAATCCGTCCCTAGACCATGTTGGTCTGTAGCATGACTGTCTTTAACTGCAGGGTACGAAGCTCGGCCTGGATAATGTTGATCGCAGCCTTCTGTTGTTCCTCTAAATCTACCCATTTGTCTTATGTGGCCAGTGTGACTACATCTGCAATTTGTTCGAGATCTCCCTCAGTCAACGTAACCGTCTCATCTCGTTCCTTCCGTTGGGTGCACTGCTTCTTTTGGGGCCCCTTGACAGGCTCACCTGTGCGCTTTGTGCCTCCGATGTTTACTTCCTCCGTGCGTAGATCTGGCTGCAAATCGACTTGGATTTCGACCTCGGTGTCCTTCGTGGTGGTCTGCTTTGGCTGCATGTCCTCTTTTGTGGCTACGCCTGAGTCCTTCCCTGTACTCTTGCTCGTGCCTCCAGTGTCCTTGATGATAATAGGTGGGATCACCTGCGTCATGCTAGTACATGCGGTGCCCCTTGCGCTGGTTTTGAAGCCTATCTTCCAAGCAAGAGCCCATAGCGCAATCACACTTTCAACTTCCTAATCTGCTACCATATAAGGAATTGACGTCCATGTTTTATCCTTGTGGCCACAGATCTGAATGTTCTGCATGGTAACCTGGAACGCTACAATACTTTTGTATCTATCATATACTATTAGGGACAGCCAAGGTCAAGAATTAATGGTTGCTGCCATGCTACTCTAGAAGAGGACCCAGAAGACTTGGTTATCCTCTACGCGTTGCGCATACTTAGAATCCCACAAATGGGCATACCAAGCCCCTTCTCACATATCTGGGGTGAGCTTGGGAATGGCCGACTCCGCAGGGGCCTCCCAAGCGACTAGGGCTATAAGAAACAGTACCCAGGCATAGAAAAAGGCTTTTCCCTACTCCTAAGATTCGCAGACGTAGGTCAAGAACTCATCGCATAAGTATTGCGCCCAATTGATGTAGACCCCCTTCATACACTGACCTGCTAACCGAATGAAATAAGCAGGGACAGTTGCGACCTGGCACTTTCGCATTAGCTTGCATGCTAATAACATGGTACCCATCTGCGTAGTAGGGTCACTGATAGATTTGAAGATGAAGCCCCACATATTTCTTTCCACATGGTAGGTCTGACGCACATATTCAGCAGTTTCTCCCTCATATTTCTTTCCCACACGCTCCAGAGGGTGCGGCCCGTTCATGGGAAGGCCCGTAATTTTGTGAACCAATGCAGCATCAATGGGGACTCTGTCCTGAATCCATAGGAAGCCATCATGAATTAATGTGAGCAACTGTTGGGCCAGCCGATCCATGACGTTATAGTGGCCAAAGTGGGGCACCTGCAGCAGGTTCAAGAGCCCAGATTCGGCCAATCAACTTACCCAGCACTGAGGAACGACTGTGACCTCATCATCCGCATAAATCATGTTGAAGTACAATGTGGGGGCTATATCAGGGAAGGCTTCATAATTCGCCAAGTCGTGATGGTCGAATTTGAACTCATGGAGCTTTCCACAAGGGTCACTAAGGACAGGGACCTCTCCCGAGGTTAGTGGCGTCTACAAATAGGTAATCAGGCCGTCGAGATTCTTTGGTGTGCGCTTCGAGGGCCTGCGCGGTCGGATGAAGGGAGGTAACGAGTTGATTGGATTGGTGGGTTGGGCTTCCTCCTACGCAGCCTGAGCCTGAGGTGTTACTCACGGGGACTTGGCATGCCTTGGGTTAGTCCTAGGCTTCCCCGCAGCCCATTTCGCCACTTTCGGGGGCTTCCCTGAACCCTGTGCTTGCTCTTTTCCCTTCCTTGTGACCGACGTCAAGAGCACTTCTTCATCCTCAGACCCAATCTCCATTACTTCCTCAATTTCTGGGTCTACAGGTGCTGAGGGCTCAGCAGGGTTAGTGGGCGTCATCCTAGTGTGGAAAATGAATCCCAACTCTGGGTGGCTATTATCAGAAGGGGGAGTTTGATCAGACATGAAAGGGATAGTGCAGACCCAAAAAATCTTACAGCTCAATTTCGTTCGAGATAAAGATGATAAGTACAAGCTATGCAAGTGAGGCGGAACCCTCGTCTGAGCTATCCTTCCCTTTTTATAGTGCCTGCGAGCATCCAAAGGTAGGGTAAACTTGACCTGGAACTTACCATCAGGTAAACGGTAAAAAATCCCAAAAATTCGCCCCATTAAATTCCAATGGCCCGCTCCTTTTAACAGTAACTTTTTCTTTTTACCAGATGTGCTTTTTACTAGATTGTGCCAATGGCTACTTTTCGCACCTCCTGTGTGCTTGCCATACCTACTACACTTGGATTAAACACCTGTGCCTCCTGCGCATGCTCCCCCAACATATGCTTGATCCCTAGGTACTTCAAAACCAAAGACATGTTTGCCCGACATATGTCATCCCAACAAAACCGGGCCTCCTTCGTCAGCAAGTCTTTCAGAGGTGTTGTGATCAATGCATACCCCCAAATTAACTTTCTATAATAACCTGCGTGGTCAAGAATTGAACGTAGTTGTCCCCTTGTTGTAGGATTTTCCGGATATATGATAACTCTGCCTCCTGTATCCGCAGCCCCAATCTTAGCCACTGTGGAGTGCGTCTCAATGCTACCCATTCGCAGCCTGGGCAGTCTGGTAACTGTGTGCATCTCATCCAATTCTAAGTCAGAAACAGCTTGTGGGTCATCCTTACTTTCTTTTGGGGCTAGGCTGTGGTATTTTACCATGCTTGGTGCCCGCAGTTCCCATTTGGGCACTTCAGGTGCGACATACAGGTGCGATTCACCCCATGCTACAGTGTCAATGTTCTGCAGAGCTGCATCAAGTGTCTATGTCCCACCTACTAACCCAAATGTTCCCAGAAATTCCTCCTTCAAAGTCTCCCAGTGGTGGGTGCACTGATGTAGCTCTGCATCTAAGTACCATGCAGTGGGAAGTGGTCCCAGGGCATGAATAAACAGATGAACCCACTCTTTCTTAGTCCTGTCGCACCATTGTTCTATCCAAGCGAATAGATATTCGCGTGGGTTTTCTGGCCCAACAAACACCTTGAATCATACGTCAGCTGGGGCCTCAAATCATAGGATCATCATATCCTGAAACTCCTCCCAGTCCTAGAACGCCTCTTCATGCGTCTCCCACCATTGCGCAAGTGTTCCATGCATGGCTAGCTTAAGGGCCCATAGCCTTCGTTCCCTTGGAACCTCAGCTTCGAATGCTCGTAAAAATTTCTTAATATTACCATAACCATCAAAATAAGGTAGGTCTCTTACCTCTGAGGAAACGCAGCGGAATTCCTTTGTGACCCGAAGACATCGCAGCGCAGAGACATCACGTAACCTATTTTTCTAATTCTCTATCTCCCCGTCGAAGTCAGAGAAGCATTCACTGTCATTTTCCCAGTAGAGTACTCCATCCATCATGGGGTTGATCCAATATTCATCCCACACAAACAACTTATAGATGTGATCCACATCCTCTTCGTCGTGCATCGGCTCTGTGTATCGTTCGCCTTCCGCAGGATCTAATGGTACTATCACCCTTGTACCGTTATTCTCAAACACCATGGTTCTCTTCTTCAAGTTAATGATACCTCCCATATCTATGGCCCAGTCTAACCCTAGAAGTGCAGGGTAGGGGTCTGCATCTTCTACAATCTGAATGACTCCAAAATCAGCCTAGACCTTGACCCCTACGATATCCACCATGATCTTCAATAGTCTCCCCAAGGGTATGATCTTCTGCTGATTGGCCATATGCAGTTGGATAGTGGACCATTCCAACTTAGTTTCCCCCATTCGTTGCCAAGTCTGTTTAGGTAATACATTCACATCTGACCATAGGTCCAAAATAACCTGATCCATCTCATAATCACCGATCTGCGCAGTTAACCGCATCTCCCTACCAGTGTGTTTCTTATATCTATATAGTTTATGTACATCCTTGATTTCCGAAGGGAGGCTAGGTCATGCTATACAGCTATCTATTAATGCCTGAAGATTGTCCACAGCCTTTGGGTTGCGCAGTAGCTTCATACATGCCTGTAAAAAGGGTTTGACCTCCTCATCTGCCTTGAGCTCTCCCGGCAGCTGTGAAGTAGACGCCTCTGCCTCAGCAAAGTCTTTGCAAGCTGTGACAAATGTTTCTTTCTCCTTTTTTAAATCCAAACCTTCCTACTTGATAACTGCTTGTCGAATCAGAGGTTCGGTCGCAGTATTCTCCCCAAGCCCCCCGATGGCCATCCCACTGCGTGTTACGACATTCATGGTTGGATCTTTGTCTCGTAGTTCATCCTTAACCCTTTGTACATTCTACGTAGGTGTCGGCCGCTTCTCCTACATTTTTGAAATCAAGATTGGACAGTTTTCAATCACATGATCCAGCTGTCTGCAATACCGGTAGGACTGCCTTGTAGGGTTTGGACAGTCCCTAGCAAAGTGTCCTACTTCTCCACAGTTATAACAGATTAGTTTCCCTCGTCCCTGAGCTGCGCTTCCACCTCTTCCACCTCCCCTACCCCTGGCTGGGGAGCCACCTGTGCTCGAGAGGGATCTTGGCGAGAATGGATCTGACTGTACCCTATAGAAGTTCCCTCGATCGATCATCAAATCATACGTCCGAAATTTCTATTCATCGTGTCCTATCAACCTGCAGAACTTGCACCATTGCTGCTTTACTTCTGGGACATACGCAGCAAGGCGGGGACAGTGGTTTGTGTCATGTAGCCCCACAACATAACAATCATCGCACCATAGCGCCGGCCCACTTGATCCTGCAACTTCCCTAGGGCGCAATGGACTAGGTCCCCCGGCCTGCATATAGTCTGCTAACAGAGGGCAGTTATCCTTAGTGTGGCCATTCGTCCTGCATCGTATGCACCATCTTTTAGGGCTAGCCTCTGTTCCTCGCTCCTTTTGCAGATTTTGGATCTCCATATGCATCGCCTCTAGTTTTCCTTGGATCTATTGGACGCCCAGCTGGGTATCATCTTTAGGCACAACTTCTAACTTCATAGCAACCTCCAGGTCTTTTTCCTGTGATTCGAAAGTTTGGTGACCCATAGGTACATGCAGGTGAGGCAGCAGCATAGCAATGAACCATTCCGTGTGCTATCTGTCATCATACTGAAATCCTCCTTCTCTGATTACCTTCTTCAGTCGCTGATCGGCCTCCCACATAGACTCAGAAGGCCCTTTCTTGAAATCCTTTAGATCAACCACTATTTTAGAGTAGGAATTAGGCTTCTTGAACTGTTGCTTCAAGGTGTTCTTAATCTCTTCCCTGGTTGTGTTCGCATGTTGGTCGATGTATCCCATGTACCAGTCCAAAGCTCTCCCTTCGAAGGAAAGGGACAGTTGTGCCCTCTTCACCACATCACTAGATACGTTTTGTGCAGTCCATACCGATTCTGCGACAAACCAAAACTGATCCATGTCTTCATATCCCACACCGTTAAAGGTAGGCAACTTCATGTGCACATCCATGTTGTCTTCCGGTGGTGGCGGAGGTGTAGGTGAATTCTTACCCCTATGCTAGTTTGAAAGTGGTGTGGTTGGAGGACTCTGTGCAGCTGCTTCTCTTATCGGACTATAGACAGATCTATCTCCTTCTTGGTTGTTCTGATAGTACTTGCCACTTCGTGTCGTACTCCCTTCTGAATCAGTGGTCATTCATGCGGTGTGGCTACACAGAATACTCTTTTTGCACAGTAATATCTTAATTAGCAATGGTAAGGTCTTCAGAAACTTACCTCGGAATCCCTTGAAGAATCTTCGCTCTGCTTCAGAGTAGGAGACGAACTGATCGATGGAAAATTCTGTCACGAACCCTCCTAGCACACTGTCCACCCAGTGGTCCACCGTGCAAGTGATGCCCTTATCAGTCTTCTCTAACTTTTGGATAAATTCTGGGGTCCACTGTGTGACCCGCTCATCCTTTCAACACTTC
Organism: Pinus albicaulis; assembly: GCA_034641835.2. NCBI lineage: Eukaryota > Viridiplantae > Streptophyta > Pinopsida > Pinales > Pinaceae > Pinus > Pinus albicaulis. The sequence goes on from CM076571.1 coordinate 280,111,976, forward strand.
TGAAATTCAACCAACCTTGTGAGCCACTCCTGGAGCTCGATTACAATTGTTATAAAGAAGATCTCGTAGATCTCTGTGAAAATATACTTATTCTTCCACTCTTTACTGTGGTTTTCTTTTACTGCGAATTATTGAACTTACTGTTCAAACCATTCATCAATCTCTTTTCTTTTAGGTTTCTAATAAGGCCTTGGCATTACCTAATCCCTCTCTCAAAATGCTCCTGGTCCCGGCAACGGAACCATTTGTTGGCTCGAGGGGTCCTGACCCGAGTTTGGAGGTTAAGGTTTGCCAACAAACCCCTATACTATTGGCCCTTTCGATTGTGACCTGCTTGCGCAAGCCAAAGTCTCACCCGAAGCAGTATGGGAGGGTGGTGGAACCAGGTTTCCGCACCCTGGGAGAGGGTAGGTAAGTCAAGCAGAGTTGTGTTCAACTTCACAATTACTAGATCGTATATCATAGAACCTAGATCTATAAATCCTTTCGCATCCATGTGCGCAATACCAATTATAATCACAGTAAACAACAGATCATAAATTCACAGAACATTAACGCAACTATCACAGCTATTCTTGCATAAAGTATAACAGATAGATCCAGATCAGATGTCAGTACATCATAAGCAAATAACACAGTTACTTCCGTAGCTTAATACATAACCATAACATAGAAGATATCATAGACTCCCATTAACAGATTTAGATATTCCACAACCTTCCACTTTCATTAATCCTTCAGATCCTTTTACAATACCCAAAACCCAACCTACGCACACAGTAGCAGGGTTTGCACACAACAGGACTGAGGATCTCCGCGCACACAGCCAGCAGGAGTCATTTCCCCAATAACCCAAATAGATCTACTAATTTGTAATTCACACCAATCTTAATTCGTTGTCTCTATTGACTCAAAATTTCCTTCTATTTATAACGATCTAGCCTATCTTTCATGTGGTCCACAAACCGTGGTTTGCGGACTCTAGGTCTACCCTTTGACCCAGTACAATGCTTTTGGGGCTTTGACCCACCCCAAAACCCCTGCTCTAGACTACAATATGCCAAAAATATACAAAAATACTCAAAACTGTCCCAATTCGCAGCCCTTGGAAGACCCTGTTCCAACAGGAACAACATCAGACCATTGGGAGGGAGTATCAGAAATTAATCTCTTGCGGTGATAGCATGGTAGAAAATGGAATGGGGGTAATAGTAAGAAATAAAAATGGAAAGTATTTAGAAAAACGACAAAAATCAATGATAGATTATGGTAATAATGATGAACAATAATGGTAATTATTTCACATATTTAGAAAATACTGATTTGATTGTTAGAATGTACTTACTTCGATTCCCAATGCATTTTAATAATTATATGAAATAATGGTAAAAATCGTGGGATGTACTATCGACACGGGTTCTAATGGCGACGCCGGAAAATCATCATTGTGATTTGATTATGTGTTTATTCACTTATTACACACACCTCCCCCCCCCCCCCACTTAATAATTGACCATCCACGGGCACGTCAAATGTCTTTTCAATGGAATATTTAATCAAATCCGTAAGAGTCAACGGGGACGTACCTGGCGAATTTCCTCAACGAAGTGATATCCTGGCGGAGTAACATCAGTGAGGGAGTAACAACACTGACAAAGTAATAGAAATGACAAATTCACAACACCAACGAAGTAACAACAGTAACAGATTAACAGTACCAACAGAGTAACAACAATGACGGAGTCACAACACCGACGGAGTAACAACATCAACACTTAGAAAAAATTCCGGAGTAACAGCATCGGAGGAGTAACAACATCGGAGGAGCAACAACAACCAACACTTAGAAAAAATTTCTGGAGTAACAACACCCAATACTTAGAAAATTTCCTGAGTAACAACATCGGATGAGTAACAACATCAAGGAGTAACAACATCCAGCACTTTGAAATTTTTCTGGAGTAGTAGCATCGAAGGAGTAAGAACACCGGGTACTTAGAAAAATTTTCATCTCCGCAAAATTGCACTCCCCTAGTAGTTCCTACAAAAGAAAAACAATTTAGTAGTAAAAACATTTTATTCATATTACTATATATAGATTTTTTATTTTTATTTTTTATTTTTTAATTGAAGGATACAGAGGAGGAATTCTCTGCACTAACAACCTTCAGACCATATTTTTTAGAGAGATGTTTAATGAAGCCAACCTTAGAAGCTGGGCGATGATATAGTCTCAGACAATGTCCATTTCCTATGAAAGAAACATGAGTATCATCAATTGTGACAAGTCTGATTGTTCCATTATCAAAAATTGTTTCCACTTCATAAGGTCCCATCCAACGAGAGAAAATCTTTCCCTTGAAGTCCTTGAAACGGGAATCATAGAGTAATGCCCAATCTCCTCTGTGAAACACCTTATTTTTAATAAATTTATCGTGCCATTTTTTTCTCTGTTGCTGAATTGCAACAATCTTTTGGACAACCATCAAACGAATTTCATCTAATTCATTTAGTTTTTCCAGCCGGTGTTTCTGGGCATCTGACAGATCCAGTCCTACCTCCAGAGCTGTTTTGAGTGTACTAATCTCAAATTCTATCGGAAATAAGGGGGATTTCCCATAGACCAAATCAAATGGTGAAAATCATGTTGTGTTCCGCCATGTTGTTCTATATTCCCAGAGAGATTCAGGAATTTTTTCAGCCCAATCCCAACCATGTCTTGCTACAGTATTTGTCAAGATATTTTCCAATACCTTGTTTGTGATTTCTACTCGACCATTCGCCTGAGGATGATAAGAAGATGTGACTCTATGTTTTATTCCATATTTATGCATAATCCTCTCTATAATGTTTGATGTTAATTGTGCTCCTCCATATGAAACAATCTCTCTCGGAGCACCAAAACGAGAAAAAATATCTTCAAATAGAAAATCTGAAACCACCTGCTTTGTTTCTTTCAAAACAGCCTTGGCTTCCACCCACTTAGTCACATAGTACATGCAGACCAAAATGTGAACCTTATAATGTGAATGTGGGTTAAAAGGACAAAAAAAATCAATAACCCACTTTTCGAAAGGTTCAAGGACTACTTGGGTTGTAATGGAATTTCATCTGATCAACCCAGTTAACCCATCCGTTGGCAACTATCACATGCATGGGTGTAGTCTCAAGCATCATGGAAGATAAAGGGCCAATAATATCCCGTCTATAATACCTTATGTCATGTCATCTTATCTACAAAATTCCCTCCGCAAGGACCATCATGAGCAACCTTCAGTACTTCATAAATGTCATCCTCAGATACACTACGAGACTTGATGATCGACACCTGTATGAAAGGGATATCCTGCTATCCAGGAATATCAAGCACTATGATGAATGATCTATCATTGTTCCCTGTATGACAAATGACGAGGCACCTTTCCTGTAGCAAGATAGTTAGCAATATTTTCATACCAGAGAGGAATAGTGGAAATCGCAAAAAGATATTCATCCGAAAAACTCTCCTCTATGGGCATGCATTTTTCATTACTATCCAATCTAGACAAAAAATCAACAACTACATTATCCTTCCTTGGTATATCCACTATTGTAATATCAAATTATTGAAGCAATAGCAACCATCTTGTAATGCAACCAGGGGTGATATGTTTATTCATCAAATACCTGATTTTTGCATGATCAGTATGTGTGAAAGTAGGATACCCAGTAATGTAGTGTCGAAATTTGTAGATGGCGTAGATAACACCCAAGAATTCCTTTTCGGTTACCATGTAGTTCAATTTAGCAGGAGTCAAATTCTTGCTAACATAATAAACTACATATGGTTTCTTATCTTCCTGCTATCCTAGAACTGCCCCAATTTTTGTTTGAGAGGCAGCAATATGGATGTGAAACGGAAGTGCCCAATCTAGTCCTCGCAGGATTGGAGTTGCACAAATAAGTTCCTTGATTTTTCTAAAAGCTGCTTCACAATCATCTGTCCACAAAAATTCTGCATCTTTAGTTAGCAGCTGAAAAAGTAGTGATGAGATTTGAGAAACAAATTCTATAAAACGCATGTAATAGCCAACGTGACCAATAAAACTATGTACCTGTGTGGGTGTCTTAGGTACAGGAAAATGAAAAATTACCTCTACCTTGGCCGGATCAACTCAAATTCCAACAGCTGAGAGTAGGTGTCCAAAAACTATTCCCTCTTCCCTCATCATGTGGCATATGACCGTACTCAAAGAGACATGGGTCTGCTTGTATCTTTCAAGCACTTTTTCTAAATTTACAAGCATTCTTCAAATGAATCCCTGTATGGAGTGAAGTCATCCATATAAATCTCAACGCTGTCATCGACTAGATCAGAAAAAATCCCCAATATTTCCCTCTAGAATGTTGCAATTGTATTACCAAGAACGAATGGAAAGACTCAGTATGCAAAGGTTCCCCAGGGGCATGTGAAGGTGGTTTTATCTTGGTCCTCAAGGGCTATCTGGATCTGATTATACCCGCTAAACCCATCCAAGAAGGAGACAAATTTCTTCCCAGCCAAGGTATCCAGGACTTGGTCAATGAACGACAAATGGAAATGGTCTTTCTGAGTTGCCTTGTTCAATTCCCTATAGTCTGTTAGCCATCTATAAATTTTGTCATAACTAATGATGGTTAAAACAATTCTATTAGTCTTCAAGAAACAAATTTGGAGTAAATTTGTGAGTTCTTGAAGCCTTGTTGTGTCTCTTGTCCAAGGATCCATCTCACTGATATCTTCATTCAAATAGCCTTGTTGATTCATAAAGAAAACTGCCTTCAAACTCATAATCCTCATCATTTCTCCATTTCAAAATGTGTCCTTCATTTCCCCCCATTTTTCCCTCATTTTACCCTCATTTATCCTTTATTTCCTTCGAAATTCCCTTAAAACCTTATAAATCCTCTTTATCTGGTTTTAAACCCTCCTTTTATACCTATCGGAACCTTCAAAAACCTCAAAAAACCAATTTCGGCCTTTAAAAACCGACCATTTCATATAAACAGCCTTAAGCCCCCGCGGGCTTAAATCCTCAGCCCCTTTTCTCCATGTGACCGAGACCCGCTACCATTCGCTTAAAGAATTGGCCCCTTTTTTAACTCCACGTTGTGCCTTTTGCGATATAATATGGGTCGTTGATCTTCACCATCCAACGGCCTGTGCCACTTCGCCCTTCCCCTTTTCCATCTGCCTTCTCTATTCTTTCTCCGCGATGTTTATTTCGCCAATGGAGTCCTGACCGTTGATCTCTCCCAGATCCGATGGTCATCGCCCTTTCGCAATATCACTTTTCTCCTGTCCAAACCCCATTCATTCATTTCTGCCATTTCCCAATATGATCTCAACCGTCGATCCTCCTGATCTGACAGTCTACGCTTTCTCGCAGTTTCCCCTCCCCTTGAACCATTTGTCATTTGTGCGACCTGGCGGAGAGATCTGGGCCGTTGATCTACCCGATCCAACGGTCATTATTCATCTTCGCACCCATTTTACACAAACTCTTCCATCACGCAATTTTAACGCGAAATGGGTGGTTTTGAGAGGACACATGTCAGCCTCCAACGCGTATCGCTTCCACCCTGCATAAAACCACAAACCGCTCTGACCCCACGTGAAAACCACTGCCAGTTTCCGGAAAACCACCCTTCCTCTTTTCGTGCCATAATACAAATTTTTCATTGTTTCTCCTGGTTCCACATCTGAAACCTCCTTTCTGCAAATAGCCCCTCCCTCTGCACTACTTCATAACCCATCCCCGAGCCTCTGTTAGCAGTCAAATCCACAAACGCAGGTTTTATCTAATTATTTTAGTTTTGTGTAGGTTTAATGGCAGCCTATAGTTTGCAGGCCCTTCCAAAGAAAATCTGAGTTGCACAGAGCCCAGGATGACGATCCTCGAGGAAAAAGGTGCGTAAAGGGAGATCAAAGGTTTGATTGTCATTATTTGGTCAGTGCCTCATGAACATTGGTCGAGTAATAAAACCCTCCAACGCAGAAGGAAGCCAAGCCAAATGTACATCAAATCAAAGAAAGCAATGAAGATCAGCGTAAAGTGATTCAAAGTCAAAGGTTAAACATAAAGCCTAAAGATCAAAACTTGATCCACATATTAAAGGATAAGCACAGTGATAAAGTAGTGTGAAGTAGGAAAATGATTTAAGCGGCCTTAAAAACACAGTTAAAGCCAAATCAGTGTTAAATGACAAGACAGACAAATCAGCAAAGGAGAGCTTCGAATGACACATCAATGAAGCCATTTACTCCTCCCAGGACTAAAAGACACGTTGATAGTTATTATGCTGACAGAACCTCTTTAAAATGTTAAGGCAGTTATTGTAAAGGTATGGGTGGTCTCAAAACCCATACTGTCCACCTTACTTGTACCAGAAGAAAATATAGAACCACAGCAACCAGAAGACTTCTCCACAAAGACACTCTTTGGAGTTATTACCAGCCTGACAATTAGGCCTCAAAGTCTACAACAACTACTAGAATGGGCAAGAAATTAATGTAATCTTTATAACACAGAATGGGAATTCGAATTATTTTCTCCTCTGTTTTAATTAACCATTAAGACCATCTCTGTCACTTCTCCTCCCCATTCACCTATAAATCCTATTCAAACTCTCATTGTAAGCGTTGGCATTTGATGAATTCTGAAGTGATACATAGACTACTGCTTTGAAGAAGGATTGATGTTTTGAAGAAGTGTGTATGTCTTTGCTTTTCTATTGATGAAGGAGGCTAGATCAATGAATCCCTGAGCCTGGTTTTGGTGAAGTTCTCTCTATTTGTTAATGTTATTTCATGTTTTTCGTTTTGTTCCATTATGCTTTGCTTGCAGTAGAGTAAAAAGCTTAGGCTAAGAAATGTCTCTTAGAAGCACCTTAGGTCTGTTTACTCTTCACTGACTTTATGTTTTCATCTGCTGAAGGTTTTATTGAGTAGTTTGACTACTTTTAAACCCTTAAGCTTGTTCATTTCAAAATAGTCCAAATATTTGGTGTCAAGGTTGAATTATGGTTTTCCCTGCCTGCATGCTGCCTCTTGAAAGCTATTTCTGAAAACATCCTTCAAACGCTACTGTCTGCAGCTTGGTAGAGAGTATTTTTTCTGATCTTACCCTCTGTTTCTTGTTGAGATAGTCATATTTGAAGGTCTTTATAATTGCAGTCTTATATTCCTGGGTGTTCCCCCTTTTATGAATGCAATTATTTGTGTTTATTATATGTTGTCTAACTCCTTTAAGTGAAACAATTAGAAGAAACAGAGTGTTCATCTCCTTCTTTGTCTTACATGAAAGTCTGTCTTGTTTATGTTATCTGCATAAAGTATATTGGTAGGATTCATAGTTAGCCCTGGCTATTGAATATTTCTTTATGTTTAAATAGTGTTGCAAGTCCCTTCGTTGAAAGGTATACATAATTAAGGAGTCTTAACAACCCTTAAAGCTCTACTTTTCCTTCCAAATCCTTGATGTTCATCTCATCCCACCTATATGATCCCACAGATCCATTAACTAAGTTAAATTTTCCCTTTGGTTCCCCATATTCATCAATCGAAATTGTTTAGACTTCCACATGACTCCATTTCCCAATGGCTTGTAGATTTCCACACTCTATCTATGCTACCTAAATCATCTATGTCCAACCAACAAACAAACAAATTTTCACTTCATAACTAGCCTAAAATCAACCTCTTAAAAGCATCAAGATATATCCTTACAAACATATTGAGAGATCCCTCTCCGAGACTAGGAGGGCTAGATCCTAGAGCTCTAAAGCTTGGTTTAAATGTTTCCTTGTCATTTGGTTTTCCAATCAGCAAAATCAAAGGACACCAACATTTTTGCAATCACGGTGGGACACTGAGTACATAATTTCCTAGCAAAATCTTGTAGACTTTTTAAGTCCTTCAATAAACATAGAAACTCAAAAAAACCCCAAAAACAATTTAGATTGGTTTCATAATAAACATTGGTGGTGGACCATAAACATTTTACCTTCAAAAAGCTAAAATTTCCACCTGGCGACTCCACCAGCCCCAATAGGCCTATGATTCCACTACGACTCCTGATTTCTTTAGGATGGGGTTAACCAAACTTGAGGAGATTCGGAAACCTATTCTTATGTTATGAAAAGCATTGAGAGAGGAAAGCCTTTAAAAGAGTTTGAAGTTTGAAGCCTCTCCAAGTTTTGAAGCTGAAATCTGGCTTCACATAGGATCTACACTAGATCCCATCTAGATCCTGATCCTCCTAACATAGTTGACAATCCAGAAAGGATTTTGTGCAGACTTCTAAAGCTGGAAAATTAGCTACTATTAGGACCATCCCAAGAGAAAAATTTGTCCCTGAAACTCTCACACTCTTGGAAGATTTTCACTTTGACTTACCTCGTACCAAAAACATATTTAGAAGCAAGTCTCAGAGTGATTTAAATTAGGCTGATCTTGAACCCACAAATTTGCAGCAGAGCTTTAGCACAGAAGCATCGCCTTCTACCCCTCCTGATTCCCAGCTTCTACACCACTTCATCCCTTTCCATAACAAACCTGTCCATCATCAGTTTGTTGGCCCGAGTGTTTCTTCCACTCCTATTCATACTTCTGCTACCCAAAACACTTTTGTTCAGCCTAGTATCCCTTTTATAAATCCACCCCTTGTAAATCCTCCATTATTTCTAGCCATGGCAGCATGGTATGCTCCCTTAGTGTTACCCCAACCTCTGGCTCCTTTACCCAATGAATATCAGTCCAAAATTCCCCATTTCACTGGAAATGAACCCACTACTACTCAACAACACGTAGACAAGATGAACGATGTATTTGATTATATGAAAATAGAAGATGAGACCATCAAAATGAGAATTTTTTCTCAGAGTTTGGGAGGAGAAGCCAAAAAATGGTTCAAAGGCCTAACTCCCCATAGCATACATGATCTCCCTTCTTTATTTCAAACGTTCACTAAAAAATGGGAAATTAAAAAGAACCCTCTCCAAATACTTTCAGATTACAACAACCTCAAGAGAAACACTGGGGAAAGTGTTCAAGATTATTGCACTACCCCCAGATATGAAACCTCCACAAGGCTTAGCTTTGGCCAAATTCCCTAAAGGATTTGATCCCGAAATGGCCTATCAACTAAGAGAAATGGATCCCTTAACTTTAGAAGACATGTATAGGGGAGCTCTTAGTGTGGAAGCAAATCTTATTGAGAAGAGAGCTAGGTTGAGAACAGAGAAAAGAGTCACATACAAAGATGAAACTATGGCATCTACTTCTTCATCTGATGCCAAAATTGAAAACCTAGTGAGGGTAATGGAAATAATGCTAGAAAATATCAATTTAAATGAAAGGACCCCTCCTAGAGAAAACCAAACCAAACCTCAAAATAGAAACAAAAATTCAAATATCAGAAGAGATCCCAATCAAGATAGGCATAGAGACAATGACCAACAAAATTAGGCCCCCCTTTCAACAAAAATATGTAGAACAAGAGGATGAAGGGGAAACTGATAGGCTGGAAGAAAATCATGTGAACTTGATAGGATCTGCTGACGAAGATGATATCTTCCTCACTGAGGATGAACGGGGATTTTTCTCATCAAAACAAAATGAACACAATCATGAAGAGTCTGAAGATTATAGGTTAGGGTTCAAAAACACAATTATGGAAGTTCACAGACAATATGATCTCAAAAGCAAAAGGAACCCAGAAATTTCTAATGACAAGAACACTAACAATGCTGTTGGAAAAACCTCAAAAAATCAGCCTAAAAAATCAGCAAATAATACCAACACCGTGGCCAAGAAAACTGATCTAAACAGAGACAAAAACATCCAACCAAGTGTTGAGAAGAGCTGCCCTAGTACTTCTGCTAGTGGCCCTATCAAAATAGTCCCAATTAACGGTCCTAATAAAACTCAGCCAGCCAAAATTGTTGAAAGAAACAATAGCGAAAAAACAGATGTGAATATGCCAAAAACAACACTTCCTTTCAGCCTTGAAGGTGAAATTTCCAAGATCAAAATTACCATGCCTCTAGCTGAATTAGTAACTTAGGAAGTGTACAAAAATCAAGTTTTGAAAGCTCTGAATATAAACACCGATGTTGATATTTTAAACTTGATGGATGACAAACCAGAACTGTTGTTTGGTCCTAAAATTGAAGGAAAATACCAAGGGACTGTCCCTCCCTTTTATGTTAGTCTAAACATACATGATAAGATCCTACACAATGCCATGCTAGACTCCAGAGCATCACATAAACTTATGCCCAAAGTAGTAATGGAAAGCCTAGGCTTAGAAATTACTAGACCATATAAATACTTATACACTTTTGATTCAAGAAGGGTCAAATGCTTGGGCTTAAGCAAAGATTTGTGTGTTAACCTGTCACAAATTCCTGCTAAAAGCCTTGTAATGGATATAGTGGTAGCTGACATTCCCCCAAAATATGGCATGCTTTTGTCTAGATCATGGGGAGCCAAAATTCATGGGAGCCTTCAAATGGATATGTCCTATGCCACCATACCAGTGTTTAGTCAAACCAGAAGATTATATAGGGAATCCCTCATGAAATACATGGTGAGCATCAAAGACAAACCCAACAACACTCCTGTCTATTCCATACATTCGGACTTAGATTCCTTTATCTTATTCAATGAAGATGAAATCACCCAACAAGAAAAGGAAAATAAGCAAGAAATTAGTGCACCAGAACATTTAAATTTGCCTTTCACTCAACCACGAAATGCCCCAAATCTCAGCAACCTGGGGCAGCAAAAAGAAAAAGAGAATGAGATAGAAACACTTTGGAAAATGAGCTTTGATGGCTCATGTAGCAAGGCTAGTTCAGGGGTTGGTGTATGGATACATAACACAAACAAGGGATACTCCTATAAACTAGATTTCCCATGCACAAATAACATTGCAGAATACAAAGCCCTCATCCTCCGCTTACATTTTCTCAAAGAATTAGAGGGTAAGAGGATATCAGTACAAGGGGATTCTGAGTTAATCATCAGGAAAATCAAAGGGGAATATTCAACCAAAAATCCCAGACTCAGAGAATATAGAAATGTTGCCCTTGATCTCCTTAAAACCTTTGAAAAATATGAACTCATTTTCGTACCAAGAGCTCAAAATCATCTAGCTAATGAACTTGCCTTTGCTGCCAGCAACTGCCAAATACCACAGATAAATGAACAATTCAATATAAAGGTGAAAAACAGACCAACGGTACCTGACAATGAATATTATTGGCAAGTGTTTGAAAATGATAAACACATAAATGATTTTCTACAATCAAGGAATGAATTTTCCACATCAACACCAAATTCCAGCCATGAAAAAGATTGTTTCAATGAGGAACAAATCCCTGAAACAGAGCCCTCCCTTTCTACTGATATAAATCAGTTTGAGCACCTTTTTAAAGCAGATTTATTTGACAACCCAAACCAAAAGGACCTTGAAGTTTTACAATGTAAAGGTGATACTATACCAAAAGGCCTTACACCATTAGAACAGCTATTCGATTTCATGACATGGCCAAAGAACCAAAAATCGAGCCTATAGGCAGCCCCACTAAACCCAAAACTATCAAGTTGCCCAGCACCCTCCCAACTCATGTCAAACAGCAGTACATAGCACTTTTAAAATAATTCGTAGATATGTTTGCATGGGACTATAAAGATATGAAATCTTATGATACTAGTATCATCCAACATAAAATCCCTCTTAAGGAAAATCAGAAGCCTTTCAAACAGAAACTAAGAAGGATAAACCCCGTTTTATTACCTTCAATAGAGAAAGATATTAGGAAAATGTATGACGCTGGGATCATAGTTTCTCTCAGATATTCAGAATGGGTTTCCAATCTAGTATCTGTTAGGAAGAATACAAGGGAAATTAGGCTATGTATTGACTTTAGGAATCTAAATAGAGCCTCCCTGAAAGATAATTACCCCCTGCCGAAGATGGATCACATACTCCAAAATGTGGTTGGGTCTAAAATAATATCATTTTTGGATGGGTTCTCATGACCTTACAATCAGGTGTTAGTACTCCCAAGTGATCAACATAAAATTTCTTTTACTACACCTTTGGGGACATTCATGTATGTCAAAATGTCATTTGGTTTGATGAATGCAGGGGCCACCTTCCAGAGGGCCATGGACTGTTTCGGGGAATATCACCCTAGAGGTTCGTTGGGTAACAACCTCCACAGAGCAGGGGCATGCTACTTAAGAAGGACTCACACAACCATGCACGTTCAGAAAAACTAAATAGAGTAGAATGAGAAAGTTACCCGTAGGTCCTACGGTTGAAGCAGATCCTGCGGGGTCCAAACCCCCAGCAACCGTCTTTCCTTCTTAACCTGAAAGACAAGAAGAAACAAGCACGAAGAACTGGTTGTACAGCATATATCTACTCTAAATGTTAGTGAAATCCACATGCAACATTAAATAAATCATAATGAATGCTTAAATAACAATTTTCTCATACATGTAAGCATACACTAACACGTATATTTCGGGAACAGCATGGTACTTCTGTATTATAAATAGCATGTACAAAAGTAACGAATGGAGATATCACCTGATCCTTCCACGGCCTTCGAGCAGACCGTCGTCCGAATCCGTCCAGCCCTTGCCTCGCTAAGACTCCTTCCAAACTGGTGCATACGAGATGACATATAGGGAGATGAGCATCTCAAGGAAACAAGGGTTTCCTATAATGAACTGGGAAAGTGCGGGAGGCACGAGGAATCAGACTTGGATAGGGAATACCAACAGAGTATAATATCAATAAATTCTCTCCCTCCCTTAGGCCATACACATGAGGGGTTTTTATACTCCCTCCAAGTAGTTTCAACAGTTGGAAACAGTTGGCCACATGCTGGGGTGGTTGAACTACCTGAGTAACCATCAACCCAGCCCGAAAATAGGGAATAATTATATATTTTTTAATCATTTTAATGGCATACGCGGAAAAGTACGGGCATAGTCGCGTATGGGGATTTTTACACTGTTTTTAAGTGAATTTGTCCAAGTCTGTAGGAATGGGTGCCCAAAGCCATAAAAGAAATCATGAATCATATGAAGGTGAGAAATGATGCTATAACATGGACATAGCCTTCTCAGAAGACATAGGCTATTTTATAATCATTTACCTTGATGATATTACTATTTTCTCCAAAACTGATGAAGAAAATTTGATCCATTTAAGAAAATTTTTCGAGAAATGTAGAAGGTTTGGCTTGTCTTTGAATCCCAAAAAGAAACTCTTTGGCCTCCAAGAAGGAAAGCTTCTTTGTCCCATAATCTTTGAAGAAGGGATCAAAGTAGACCCTAAAAGGATTGATGGCATATTGAATATCAGCCACCCAAGAAACCTCAAAGAATTGCAATCTTTCATTAGGAAGATAAAAATTTTAAGGAGGTTCATCCCCAACCTTGCTAAGCTATTAAGAAACATCACTAATATGATTAGGAAGGAAGTAGGTGTTAAATGTACAATGCAAGCTAAAAAATCATTTGCACTGGTAAAGCAAGCCCTCACTCAAACACCGGTTCTCATTAGTCCTGATTTCACTAAATATTTCTATATCTTCTCTTTTGCATCTGAACATACCATAGCTGCAGTATTATTGCAAAAAAAATAGCATGGGGCAGGAACAGCCAATATCCTTCTTTAGTAGGGCTTTGAGAGATGCTCCACTCAAATATAATATCATGGAGAAGCAAGCCTTAGCACTGGTAAAAGCATTAAAATACTTTAGAGTGTACATTTTACATTCACATATCATTGCCTTTGTGCCACACACTGTAGTCAAGGATATTCTAAGTCAGGACCCTGATGGTAAAAGGGGAAAATGGATTGCCACTATTCTATAATATGACTTAGAGATCAGGCCCACCAAACTCATCGAAGGATACGGATTAGCAAAACTCATGGCTGAGTCAAACTTCCAAGCTTTAGATATGAACATGGTTGATATTTTGGAAGAGATAGAAGAATGCATAGCACCATTCATTGAAGAAACATTCATGAACTCTTCTTGGTATGCTTACATCATATATGTGTTGCTTTATCTGAATGCTCCTCCTCCTTTTTCAAAAACAAAAGCTATATTTGTCAAAAAGAAGGCTTTAAATTATTGTATATTAGATAGAGTTTTGTATTGGAAAAATGTTGTGGGAATTTTGCTTAAATGTTTACTTGAGGTTGATCCAGGAAAAATCATGCATGAGCTACATGAGGGAGAATGTGGAGGACATCTTAACTAGAAGACCACAGCAAACAAGATCCTCAGGTCTGGATACTATTGGCCCACCCTCTTCCCAGACACCCATAAGTTAGTCATGTCTTGCCACAAGTGCCAAATATTTGATGGTAGGAGAAAACTCTTACCACTACCTTTGCAGCCTATCAGTGTTGAGGCTCCCTTTCAATAATGGGGCTTGGACTTCATTGGGGAAATTCACCCATCATCCTCATCCCAACACAAATGGATCTTCACAGCCACTGATTATTTTACCAAATGGATAGAGGCCATAGCCACTAGGAATTCTATTGACTCTGTCATCATCAAATTCCTTGAAACCAACATACTATCCAGATTTTGTTTTCCTAGGAAAATAATCACAGACAATGTTGCTGCCTTCAAGTCCAAGAGGATGGTAGTTTTCTTCTATAAATATCAGATCACATTAGGCCATTCTACTGCCTACTACCCCCAAGGAAATGGTCTAGCTGAATCCTCCAACAAAAGCCTTGTTAATATCATCAAAAAATTGTTGGAAAATAATCAGAAATCTTAGCATAGTAAGCTTGTCCATGCCTTATGGGCTGATAGATTGACTACTAAAAAGTCCATCGGCATGTCTCCCTATCAGTTGGTTTACGGCATGGATGTATTCTTCCCAACATCTCTAGGAGTTCTAGTCATGAAACTCCTTTAAGAGGTCCAAGCTGAATAAAATGACATGCAAAGGAGGATCAATCAGACCATTCATTTTCAACAGTCAAGAGAGGAAGTATATAAAAGGACACAAGTATTTCAAGAAGGAATCAAGAAATTATTTGATAGAAGGACCAAAGAAAATGACTTCCAAGTTGGAAATGTAGTTCTAAAATGGGATTCTAGAAGGAAGAGAAATGGAAACATGGTAAATTCGAAAATCTGTGGAAGGGGCCCTACATTATTCATTCCATAAGGGGGCACAATGCATTTTTTCTGAGCTGAATGGAGAAGAGGTGTTTGGAGGTCCTGTTAATAGAAGGATGCTCAAACACTATTTCTGTCAAGAATATTAGTTTCAGAGTTTTTCATCCATTGTACATACCATTGCATGAGAAAAAGAAAAATTACATAAACAATAAAATAAAATAAAAAGAGGGCAGATTAGATTGAAAAAAGAAAGGTACAGCCCCGTACCAAAAAAGAAAGAGAGTCTAAAAGTGTGCAAGCTTAAATGCCACTACCAAAAAAGCACTGCTATTTAGTCATATAGCCTAATAATGACTAGATAGATTTCAATTTGTTGCTGATAGGTTAGTGAAGAAGATTTTCCAAACAATGAAATCTTGGCTTATCAATAGACTAGATTAGGGTAGAATAAAAAGGGTTCAAACCAGCTCAAAATATGAACCAAGAAGCACAAGAAAAGTATGTCTCTAATCAGATCAAAACTTGAGCCAAAGATACAAAGAAGATTGGTTCTAGCATGCTGAAAACTTGAACCAGGGAAAGAAAGAAAGAAGGATGCTTGTAATTTTCAGATCTTAAGCCTTCACAGTTTTGTTTTAATTTTCTACAAATAAAAGTCTATGCGCAGCTGGTTTCTTATGCCATAGACACTACAGCAAATCAGACTATTTAATCCTAATTTTTCTGTGTTTAAATTTCTGTTTTAGAATGTAGAGAATGTAGATCTGTCAAACAGCTTAATCTTGACAGATAGTAGATTAGGTAGAGAAGCTTTAGAGTCCAACTGTTTAATCTAGACTCTTGGAAGAAATAAGGGTCGCATTAGATAGTTTATTGTTCTGTTTTCAAAAATAAAATGTCAAAGATTTTTCCAAGTCCAAGTGCACTCAATAGAAGAAAAAATGCTAGGACAAGTAGTTTTGGGTAGGTAGAGATGTGGTTTAAAGAAATTTCATGTTGCAGGTCATTGGAAGAATTATCAAAATGCACAGAACTTCAGCAAGAAAACAAAGAGATTTTTCCCAATGGATGAGGCATTGGTCTGCTAAAAGCCAGAGATTGATAGACTGAGGTTCTGGACACCTAAAAAGAGCAAGATTCCCTCCCCAAGTGGAGCCATTGTTAGCCATATATAAATTTTTTCATAACTAATGATGGCTAAAACAAGTCTATTAGTCTTCAAGAAACAAATTTGAAGCAAATCTGTGAGTTCTTGAAGCCTTGTTGTGTCTCTTGTCCAAGGATCCATCTCACTGATATCTTCATTCAAATAGCCCTGTTGATTCATAAAGAAAACTGCCTTCAAACTCATAATCCTCATCATTTCTCCATTTCAAAATGTGTCCTTCATTTCCCCCCATTTTTCCCTCATTTTCCCCTCATTTATCCTTTATTTCCTTTGAAATTCCCTTAAAACCTTATAAATCCTCTTTATCTAGTTTTAAACCCTCCTTTTATACCTATCGAAACATTCAAAAACCTCAAAAAACCCATTTCGGCCTTTCAAATCCAACCATTTCATATAAACAGCCTTAAGCCCCCGCGGGCTTAAATCCTCAGCCCCTTTTCTCCATGTGACCAAGACCCGTGACAGTTCGCTTAAAGAATTGGCCCCTTTTTTAACTCCACGCTATGCCTTTTGCAATATAATATGAGCCGTTGATATTCACCATCCAACGGCCCGTGCCACTTCGCCCTTCCCCTTTTCCATCTGCCTTCTCTATTCTTTCTCCGCAATGTTTATTTCGTCGATGGAGTCCTGATCGTTGATCTCTCCCAGATCCAACGGTCATCGCCCTTTCGCAGTATCGTTTTTCTCTTGTATAATCCCCATTCATTGATTTCTACCATTTCCCGATATGATCTCAACCGTTGATCCTCCTGATCTGATGGTCTGCGCTTTCTCGCAGTTTCTCCTCCCCTCGCACCATTTGTCATTTGTGCGACCTGGCGGACAGATCTGGATCTTTGATCTACACGATCCAACGGTCATTATTCATCTTCGCTCCCATTTTACCCAAACTCTTCCATCACACAATTTTAATGTGAAATGGGTGGTTTTGAGAGGACACGTGTCAGCCTCCGATGCGTATCACGTCCACCCTGCGTAAAACCACAAACCGCTCTGACCCCGTGCGAAAACCACTGCCGATTTCTACAAAACCACCCTTCCTCTTTTCGCGCCATAATACAAATTTTTCACTTTTTCTCCTGGTTCCACCTTTGGAACCTCCTTTCTGCAAATAGCCCCTCCCTCTGCACTGCTCCATAACCCATCCCCGAGCCTCTGTTAGCAGGGAAATCCACAAACGCATGTTTTATCTAATTATTTTAGTTTTGTGCAGGTTTAATGGTGGCGTATAGTTCGCAGGCCCTTCCAAAGCAAATCCGAGTTGCACAGAGCCCAGGATGACGATCCTTGAGGAAAAAGGTGTGTAAAGGGAGATCAAAGG
The DNA here is from genome assembly GCA_034641835.2 of Pinus albicaulis. NCBI lineage: Eukaryota > Viridiplantae > Streptophyta > Pinopsida > Pinales > Pinaceae > Pinus > Pinus albicaulis. Next base: position 280,129,666 of record CM076571.1, read on the forward strand.
TTTGATTGTCACTATTTGGTCAATGCCTCATGAATGTTGGTCGAGTAATAAAACCCTCCAGCGCAGAAGGAAGCCAAGCCACATGCACATCAAATCAAAGAAAGCAGTGAAGATCAGTGTAAAGTGATTCAATGTCAAAGGTTAAACATAAAGCCTGAAGATCAAAACCTGATCCACAGATTAAAGGATAAGCACAATGATAAAGCAGCGTGAAGCAGGAAAATGATTAAAGCGGCCTTAAAAACACAGTTAAAGCCAAATCAGTGTTAAATTACAAGACGGAAAAATCAGCAAAGGAGAGCTTCAAATGACACATCAGTAAAGCTATTTACTTCTCCCAGGACTAAAAGACACCTTGAAAGTTATTATAAACTGTCAAGAACCTCTTTAAACTATTAAGGCAATTATTGTAAAGGTATGGGTGGTCTCAAAACCCATACTTTCCACCTTACTTGTACCAGAAGAAAAGACAGAACCGTAGCAGCCAAAAGACTTCTCCACAAAGACACTCTTTGGAGTTATTACCAGCCTAAAAATTAGGCCTCAAAGTCTACAAGAAATACTAGAATGGGAAAGAAAGTAATGTAATCTTTATAACACAGAATGGGAATTCAAATGCTTTTCTCCTCTGTTTTAATTAACCATTAAGACCATCTTTTTTTCTTCTCCTCCCCATTCACCTATAAATCCTATTCAAACTCTCGTTGTAAGCATAGGCATTTGATGAATTATGAAGTAATACACAGACTACTGCTTTGAAGAAGGATTGATGTTTTGAAGAAGTGTGGATGTCTTTGCTTTTCTGTTGATGAAGGAGGCTAGATCATTGAATCCATGAGCCTGGTTTTGGTGAAGTACTCTCTATTCATTAATGTTATTTCATGTTTTTCGCTTTGTTCCATTATGCTTTTCTTGCAGTAGAGTAAAAATCTTAGGCTAATAAATGTCTCCTAGAAGCACCTTAAGCCTGTTTACTCTTCACTGCATTTATGTTTTCATTTGTTGAAGGTTTTATTGAGTAGTTTGACTGCTTTTAAACCCTTAAGCTTATTCATTTTAGAATAGTCCAAATATTTGGTGTCAAGGTTGAATTATGGTTTGCCCTACCTGCTTGCTGCCTCTTGAAAGCTATTTCTGAAAACATCCTTCAAATGCTACTGTCTGCAGCTTGGAAGAGAGGATTTGTTCTGATTTTACCCTGTGTTTCTTGCTAAGATAGGCATATTCGAAGGTCTTTATAATTGCAGTATTAGATGCCTGGGTGTTCCCCCTTTTATGAATGCAATTAGTTGTGTTTCTTATATGTTTTCTAACTCCTTTAAGTGAAACAATTAGAAGAAACAGAGTGTTCCTCTCCTTCTTTGTCTTACTTGAAAGTCTGTCTTGTTTATGTTATCTGCATAAAGTATATTGGTAGGATTCATGGTTAGCCCTGGCTATTGAATATTTCTTTATGTTTAAATAGTGTTGCAAGTCCCTTCATTGAAAGGTATATATAATTAAGGAGTCTTAACAGCCCTTAAAGCTCTACTTTTCCTTCCAAATCCTTGATGTTCATCTCATCCCAACTATATGATCCCACAAATCCATTGGCTAAGTTAGATTTGCCCTTTGGTTCCCCAAATTCATCAATCAGAACTGTTTAGACTTCCGAATGACTCCATTGCCCAGTGGCTTGTAGATTTCCACACTCTATCTATGTTGCCTAAATCATCTATGTCCAACCAACAAACAAACAAATTTTCACTTCATAACTAGCCTAAAATCAACCTCTTAAAAGCATCAAGCTATATCCTTACAAAAATATTGAGAGATCCCTCACTGAGACTAGGAGGGCTAGATCCTAGAGCTCTAAAGCTTGGTTTGAATGTTGCCTTGTCATTTGGTTTGCCAATCAGCCAAATCACAGGACAACAACATAGTCCACGCAAATACGCATTTTCCATTCTTCTTGGGAACAATAACCAGTAGAGAAACCCACTGGCTGTCCGAGATGGGGTAAATGAATCCTACATCCAGTAACTTATAAATTTCATCTTTGACAATGTTCTTTAAGGCGGGGTTCATTATTCTCTGACATTGTCTTACAGGACGACAATTTTCTTTGATGTATATATGATGAGTGCATAAATTAGCAGGAATCCCCTTCATGTCTATGCAATCCCAGGAAAAGGCTTCCTTATGGTTTCGAAGAACTTTTAGGAGTTGTTTTATCTGCGATTCTCAAAGGTTCTGGTTGATGTTCAATGTTTTTCCTGGCTCAATTTCGATGGGAATACTATAATGGGACGGAGTCGTATGCATGTCTCAATTTCGTCTTCTCGTTTAATATTTTCCTTTGTTTCAAAGCTCATGTCATATTCCAGAATTTGAAGAGTTGAATCAGAAGCAGAACAAGGATCATTAATAAAAGTGTTAATGGTATCATCCTCTGTTTCTGTTTTGAATTGAAGGTCTTTCCCAATGGTAAGGACCGATCTAATTTCTTCGTTTTCATATTCATGTTCTTCCACTGGTAGACGTTTTTGTTTGATTGATGGGCTCGGTTCTGTAGGAGGATAGAGAGTGAGGTTCTTTGTGACCGTCCCATTAGATATAACCATATTACCATATCGAAACCCAATATAGGCATCTGCGGTTGCAAGCCAAGGTCTTCCCAGAATTAAGGGATGCCCAGCAGCTAGGGATTGTGTTTGTAATACTAGGAGGTCCATGGGATAGTGCCCTGAGTCTACTGAATTAGTAATGTCTTCCAACTTCCCTACTGGTTTGAACATAGATGTATCTTCCAATTCCAATATAGTAGGAGTTGGTTTAAGGTTTCTAAGACCCAATGCATACATAGTTTCAGAAGTAATGACGTTTATGGAAGAACCCAAATCTACCAGTACGTTTGGAATTTCAACCCCATTAATCTGTACTGTCAGAATTGGATTCCCTGGGTCCCCATATTTTACAGGCATGAATTTTCCTAGCATGATGTCAGACAACTTACCCATCACATGGATGGTCAGTGGGTCCCTTGATTTCTTTCCAGAATTTTTAGAATAATATTCTTTGAGAGTTTTCACATAGATTGGTACATCCCTCATAGCTTGAAGTAGGGGAATTTTAACAAACAAATTTTGTACTTCCCCTAGAAAATCAAATTCTGCTTGAGGGTTATGTTTACTCAGGGCCAATCTTTCAGGATATGGTGGATTGACTTGGTGTCCCAGGTTAACAGTAGGTTGAGGAGGTGTTTGATTTGCAATGTCTTGGTTTTGTTTATCCATGGTTGTTTTTGGTTCTGGTTCCATGACCTCACTATCAACTTGTTCAATGATAATAGGTGAAGTTTGAGCATTCACTACCTGCCTTGATCATAATTTTATTCCATTAAATTCTGCAGTAGAGATGTTGTATGAAGGAAGGTTGAGAGTGTCAGCTTGCTGAACTCCCTTGTTATTAGGATTTTGATTGGGTTGGATGGGAAGTTGAGGTCGAAGGGGTGGATTACCAGGAGAAATATTGGAAGGCAACTGGAGTCTTTGTTGTGGCATAGGTTGGGGAAATTTTCTAGGAGGAGAAGGTCCACACCATTTTTGGGTCCATGAAGGGTTCAAACTAGTCTGAGGAAACCATGGTTGCCAAGGTGGATATTGAAAATACTAGGGCCATGTTGGTGAAAAAGGTGCAAACTGGGAACCCATTTTCAAATTACTGAAATATCGAGATGGGTCCTGAGGCATACCTTGATTCATATTTGATGTTCGTGGATGCCATGAATTCTTAGAAGATCCCATGAAATACTACCTTCAATCTTGGCAAGGAAGGGCACGAACTGGTTGCATGACACTGTTCACAAATTTCACAGGCTTCAACTGTGTTCGATGGACATTCCTTCAATAGATGTTTCTTTCTACACTGAGGGCATAATATGGCCATAGTCTTCTCCAACTCCATCTGCTTCTGCTTCCCTTGCAACGTGTCCATCTGGGCAGATACTGTACTTAGGATATCAATCCTTAGGTTATCCAGCAGATTCCCAATTTATGCCTTCGTGACCCCTCCACCAGATGTTTTTGATGACTGAATTCCTTTTTTATTTATCGCAGCCCCTCACGAACACTAGATGCAAAGTCCACACATAGTATCATAATCTTCCTTCGATATACCCATTTTCCTACTATGTTTAGAATCTCCAAAGAGTCTTCCCTTAGTGCCCGGAGAAGAATGATCTTTATGATATCTTTTCCAGGTCACTATGGCCCAATCTCTGGAGTGTATATTTAAATCGCTCCACACAATATTCCATATTCTCATATTCTTTCTGCATAAACTTGAAAATTTCTTCCTTGATATCACAGGACTTACAGTAATCCTGGTACTTCTCCAGAAAAATGGTTTTCATGTCATCCCATGAGGGGATATTTTTACACCCCAAACCCATGAACCATCGCAGGTTCTTTCCCTTCAATGTAGCATGGACTATCTTCAATTTCTTAGCATTAGCAATGTAGTCATACCCTCGACAGGAAATATCAAATTCAAAGGGGAATGTATCAGGGTATTCAGAGGAAAGCCCATGAAAATTAGGTAGATCTATTAAAGGGATAGGTTTGATTGGTGCATTACCTCTGATATCCCCAATTGGGAAATCAATATAGGAATTTGTAGGTGCCATAAATATCCTCCAATACTCACCCAAGATTTTGACTAGTTCTTCAACTGGTATTTGAGGTGATTCAATCATAAGAGGTTTTACAACACTTCCTCAGTCTCACATTGATGCAAACTGCTTCAGAAGTTCTTCTTACCCACTGGAATTTCTCAATTCCTTAGATCCTCTACTTTCAATTTCCTCTCCTTCTATCGAAAACAGGGGTGTTTCTTCTACTGATACTCTGTTTACCTCCTATTATGCCATTAAAAGTTTTCTCTTTGGTAGTGTGGATAGCACTGGCTACACAATCGACTGCCCCTCATATTTCGTCTGAGTCCTTACCCTGACGGTTGCCCATGAACATGCTTTTGATTCAGCCTTCGCGATAAGTTCCTGAATATAGGTAATCCTTCCAAAATCCTTTCTTCCTTTATTTTGGGGTCCTACTCTACCCCTCCTATTTGGATCTATGTTCATACAATTGATGAGGAGAAAAACATATAAATAAAAACTGCTACGCTCGGGACCTGGAGCAGGGAAAGAAAAATTCCCTCCCCAAGACGAGATATTGAGACCTAAGAAATCAACAGGGAAAAATAAAACAACTAACGCTCAGGACCTAGAGCAGGGTAGTGTTTCCCTTCCTAGGACGAGATATTGGTTCCTAAGAATCAATCAGAAAGAAAACAAAATAAATACACTCAGGACCTAGAGCAGGGTAGCATTTACCTCCCTAGGACGAGAGATTAATCCTTAGATCAATATGAATTGTGTTCTTGCACCTTTGTTAGCCTCCCCAGCAACGATGCGAAAATTTTGGTGTCCAAGTGTGAATATTATTCAAACCCTTTCCGACATAAATTCATCAATCTGGGTGTGTTTCTTATTGCAAGCTTAATGCTCAAATTATATGCATATACAATGGCACAGTTCTTATATCAATCGTGGATTCGATAATTAAACAAAGTAAAAATCACTGTAACATCAAATAAATAAATGGAAGTAATAAATCATAAAGCTTACATTGCATTCACAACAATAATATTATAAGCAAATACATCTACTGTCACAACAATTACAAATTATACCAAACATGAAATAGAATTAACAACACACAGGAAATACGCAGCACCTGATCGGAGAGTGGGCCCAACTCTCTGATCAGGGCTGCGATATACTCACAAACACACAAAAGTAACTGGAAGATAACTTGCATTAGCTTGATAAATAATTTTTTTTTACAAAAATCAATTCCTTACATTTCCAACCCCTGACTCACAACCTCAGAGCCTTTCTTATACAAATGTTTACAATGACTATTCCTCAAATCCCGACAACTAGTGCCTACAAATATACAGCATTATAATAGACAAAATAAATGCTAAATAAGGTAGAGAAAGGATCTGGAGTCATTGTGTTGTTGCAGCACTGCCTGAAATAGTGCTGCCAACTCGGAGTTGTCCCAGGAATTATGGATATGGTCATTCGACCACCAAATCTGCAAAAATAGAGAAATTATTAAATCGCGTAAGGTAACAATCCTCGTGACTTTACTTCATCAACTAAATATTCTAAGAAGACATATAGAGGGGTTTATAACATGACTTGAATGTTAATGATACAAATGGGTAAAGAAAGTGGGTAGAAATGGAAGGAAAAGATGTACAAATTTGGCTCCCAACAACCTCAAATGTAACCACTGAAGGTTTAATGTTTGTTTAAATTTAAGCATGATTGATAGAAATTCCTTCAGTATGAGTCCTTGCATGATTGATAGGAATCTCCTCACTTTGGAATCCAACTGTCGTAGTTTTTATTTTCCTTCTGTAATGTACTCTAGATTTTCGAAGCCATTTTCTGAGTTGTTCTATCCTTTTTCGTTGTTTCTTATTTTCGTGCTTCAATAGCTTGATTCTCTACCTATTTTTTCCTTTCAACCCTTTAGTATGTTTTCTAAAATTTGAACTATAGATAAAGATGGAACAACAATGACATTTTCATTAACAGGAGTGAATTCAAATTCTTCATAAGTTTCATCAATCAAAACTGTAGCAGTAGAGGTATCTTTAGATTTCTGATTAGCAGGGGTCAATGGAGTAGTCCCTTCTCTAAAAGATTATGGTTCTTTTACAGTTACTGTGGATTCTCCTGAATGTTCTTGGTTATGCATGCTTGGTGAAGATGGAAATATTTCAATATTATTATAAGTAGGGGTAGAGGCCGAAAAATTAGCAGTTGGTTCAGATGGATTCTTAGAACAGACTTCATTCATTTCAAAGGAAAATAGGGTTCCCATATTTTTCAAGGCCTGGGCTATTTCCTCTTCACAAATTCAAGGTGAGCTAACATGTTGTTCCATGGGGGGTTCTTGAGACAACTCATTTTCTGACGCATGCTCAACATACCCTACAGGTTTCTTTTCCTTGGCTAGCCTTTCAGACCTTCTACGCTTAGCCAACAAAGAAAATAGGAAAGAGGCTAACCTCTTCTCATCTCTAGTCAAGTTCTGAAAAGCTGGGGTTTGACTATCACTTTCCTCTCTTGGCTTATTGTTTACTATTTCATGGGGGGGGATTTCCATGTCTGGCTTAATGTTTTCTTCCTCGTTCATTTCTTCCACAGATGGTCGGTCATTAAGTCCCAAGAAATTGTCGCAGCTTAATTGTGACAATGCCAATTCCCTAATAACTATCAATTTGATTAAACAATGGTGACTAACTATAGCACTTGGATCCTTATCTCTGCACAATCTATTAGCAACTTCATGTAAAAGGATATTTAAAAAGAAATGCATATTTAGGACTATCTTCTATTTTAAAGCTACCAATAGTTTGATATGGTGCGATCTTACCACATCATGGCGACTGTCACACGTAATGTACCTTTGGATTATATCTACAAGCTCCTGTCATGGTTCTCCAAATTAGGCCGGATGGAATCATTTTCCTTTGCGGAATAGTTCTTCACTAGGGTCTGTAAACAATTCCATCGCACTTTGGAGCTAGGTATGCATGTCTATCCATTTCTCTCCTTTCGTGGAGAGACCTGTAACTTCCACTTGGACCATTTCATCGACTGGTATCTGCTTTCCTTTAACCACTGTGACTTCATTTCGCAAATTCTGTAAAAAAAAATAAAGCCACAATGTTATCAAATCCCTACAATCAGGTGAAGTATTCAAGCCAACCCACCCTTTATAAGATTCTTCTGGCCTACTCAGTCACTCGTAGTGTAACAAGATCACTTCACATAGATTTACCCCCCATTGTTGTTGGTTTGGAATAGATTGTTGCAGTAAAATTGTATACAAATTTGTTTCAATCTAAAAATATTCTAATAGAATGAGAAATATGACAGAGTAACATCATCTAGTGTGCTTTTGTGTGACAGAAACTTCCATTTTTATTAATCTTTCTTAGTCACGTCAAGCACGTCCTATGCCTTACCTCCCACCATCGACCATGACTAGTAGCGTTATGGAAATTAAATGTTCACATGGAAGCAGTCATTACCACAAAGGGGAATGGTCAAATAAGGCATGTCCACATGGAAGAAATAATTAACTATCATATATGCGTGGATTGCTGACATGCGGTAATTATTAGGAAAAAAAGCATAATAATAACGATATATGATGTGTAAAAATATTTCATTTTTAATAAAATAGTAACCTTTGAAGCACATAAGAACATATATCTGGCAACATTCTTTTATAGATAAAATTCATATTACGAAGGACCTTTGTAAGTTTAGAATTTTCTCATGTAACAATTGATATAACATTGCTAGTTTTTTTTACAA
>CM076571.1:280138211-280252583 GCA_034641835.2 Pinus albicaulis
TACAAGCCTCTTGTTAGGTCCCTATATTACTAGTATAGTCCCTTATTGTTGTTAGTGTAACCCCCTATTGTTATTATTGTACCCTTGTAACCCCCATTTTGTTATTATTGTGCCCTTAAATTATTATTGTTAGGTCGGCTAGGATTACATCGTGGCCCACTAGGATTACATTATGGCCCCATGGACTCCTATATATAGAAAGGAGGTTTTGTAAATTGTATCATCCAAGAATTGTTCATTTATGTAATGTATTGGAGGTTTCCCCCTCAAAGTAGCTCATTTCTAAGGCGTTGATATCTCTTTTATTCTATTTTTGGAGCTGGTTACACAACATTTGGTATCAGAGGCTTGGGATTCTAGGGTTTCGCTGCTCCAAAAAGGTCATCGTGGCATTTTCGCTATAAATTTTGTTCTACGAAGTTTCAGAAGCTGAAATTTTTAGGGTACGAAGAAAAAATCTTGAGGAAGCTTGTATAAAAATTTTAGAGTTTGGTTCGCAATAATTTCGGAGATATGATCTGTGGAAGTCAGGTATTTGTTCAGGCTCCTAAACAGGTCATCGTGGCATTTGCGCTATAAATTTCTTTCTACGAAGGTTCAGAATCTAAAATTCATATGGTGCGAAGCTGAAATCCAAATCCTGAGGAAATTCGTCAAAAAATTTCAGAGCTTGGTTCGCAATATTTTTGGAGATATGATCTGTGGAAGGTAGCGCTTTTTCAGGCTCCTGAATTTCATCTCAAAGAGGTGATCGTGGGAAAACTTCAATAACTCTCTCTCTGGGCATTGGATTGAAGTGCCGTAAAAAGTGGTCGCAATTACACAGACTGAAGTTTGTTGGCTATCAATTTCAGAGACAAAGGACAAAACAGTGACACGTGGCAAGTCGTACAAGTTCGCTCTACTAAACCAGTCCAGAATTAGGTCATTGAGGGAGATTGGACACAACTTTGTCTTGGAGAATCCAAATCAGGTCAGACCTGTGGAATTTGAAAGAAGCTTCAGAGATCTACTACAGGGCTGAATTTCAGATATCGAAGATTTTCAACTACAGAGATAATTCAATTTCAATATCGAGCTCTTAAAAGCTAGTAAAAGGTGTGTATTTTTTTCCGAATTGCATAAGTCTTGTTTGAAGAATCAAGTTGAATTGATTCCAAGGGCATCTTGTAGAATAGATATCAATATTGGATTCTAAAATGGCCCCTAAAAAGAATTCAACACCCATTAAGCCTTCAGAAGGCTCTACTATGACTTATGAAGATGAAGAATTGCAACATGATCTATCAAAATTACAAGAGCAAGTGCAACAGATTTCACTCTCGCAAAGAGCAACAAAAAATGAAATGGAAGTTTTGAAGAAAGGCATGGAAGTGAAGATGGACGGTTTGAAGAAAGGCATGGAAGCTAAGATGGATGGCATGGAAGTGGACATGAAAGACAACATGGAAAACATGAAGAATGATCTAAAAGCATACATGGAAGGCTTGATGACAAGCATAAAACAAGAAATGATTCCTAATGGCGGAAATATAGTAGAAGAACCTCATGATGAGAACAAAATAAATGTTAATTGTGATTTCATAAACTCTAATGTTGGCGGGAAGAACCACCATATTCCAAAAAGGATATGAGGAAGTTTGATGGAAAGGATCCTGTAACATGGATACTACAGATGGAGCAATATTTTGATCTCCATAATGTGCAAAACACACAAAAGGTACGCATTGCAACTTTACATTTAGAACAAAATACATTTGTAAGGTATCGATGGCTTTGCTCCCGTAAAAAAATTGTCACTTGGTCAATTTTTACGGAGGAAATGATAGCACATTATGAGGATACAAAGAGCAACACCTTCTTTAGCCAATTGATAAATCTCAAACAAAAGGGTTTAGTGGGGCAACACATTGAGGACTTCCAAAAATTGAATAAGGGTAACTGATATTCCAGAGGAACACAGGATTGATCTCTTCATAGGCACTCTAAAGGATAACATCCAACATGAAGTTCGTGTTTTGGAACCTGATTCATTGGAAAAGGCATTCAGGTTGGCAAGAAAAGTTGAATGTAAAATTATGGCGACAAGGAAGCCTACCACTCAATTCTATAAAGAAGGAAGTGTTGCTACGCCTAGATTTCCACAATCTACAAGGTTGACACCACAAAAATTGGAAGAAAAAAGAGCAAAAGGGCTTTGCTACAGTTGTGATAGAAAATACACTAAAGGTCATAAGTGTGCTGAGAAGAAATTATTTTACATAGATTGTGAAGAATAAGAAGAAAATGAACAAGAAGAGGATATACACCAGGAACCAGCCCTAGAAGAGGAAGAAATGAATCCGACCATATCGTGTAATGCACTGGTAGGAATTACCACTCCTCAAACTCTCAAGATAGAAGGACATATCAAGAAGAAAATGGTAATAGTGTTGATTGATTCAGGTAGCACCCATAATTTTATTCATTGTAAGGTAGCCAAGGAATTAAATTGTTTCCTATACCCAAAACCAGAATGTCAAGTGATGGTTGCAAATGGAGGAACTATAAATTTCTCTGGAAAATGCCATAATATCAAGCTAACCATGGGGGAATATGTATTGACTAGTCTAATGCTTTCCATTCCTATGGGAGGTGCTGATGTTGTACTAGGAGTACAATGGTTACAATCTTTGGGGACAGTAGCTTTTAATTTTCAAGAACTTTTCTTGAAATTTTTTTCTGAAGGAAAGGAAGTCGAATTACGGGGTATTGAAGGGAAGCCAGGAAGGATAATAAGCTCTAATGTCATGACAAAGCTTCTAAAGAAAGAACAACGAGGCGTAATTGCACAATTATGCTCTCTAGAAGTCCCGACATCAAAATCATCTCTTTCTGTAGATCTCCAACAAGTCTTGACAATCATTCCAAGGTGTTTTAAACTCCCAAAGGACTCCCACCTATTCGTGATCATGATCATGCTATTCATTTGATTCCAGGAAGTGTTCCTCCAAACATCAGGCCTTATAGATATCCTTACTTCCAAAAGAGCGAAATTGAACGTATGATTGTAGAAATGTCAGAGGCGGGTATAATTCAACCTAGTCAAAGTTCTTTCTCTGCTCCCGTAGTATTGGTACACAAGAAGGATGGATCATGGCGAATGTGTCCGGATTATAGGGAGCTCAATAAGCTCACTATTAAAGATAAATTTCCCATTCCTATGATTGATGAATTATCGGATGAATTACATGGAGCAATTTATTTTACCAAGTTGGATCTTCGTTCAGGATATCATCAAATTAGAATGAAGACTGAAGATATTTCTAAAACAAAGTTTCGAACTCATGAGGGTCATTATGAATTTTTATTCATGCCTTTTGGCCTTACCAATGCACCTTCTACATTTCAAGGGTTGATGAATTCCATTTTCAAACCCTTCCTTAGAAAATTTGTGCTAGTATTTTTTGATGATATACTAATCTACAAGAGGTCTTGGAAGGATCATGTTGAACATGTTGACAGGGTGCTCAAACTATTGCAGGAGAAACAATTATATGCGAAAAAGTCCAAATGTTTCTTTGGAGTACAAGAGGTGGAATATCTGGGTCATATTGTATCTCACGAGGGTGTTAAAGTGGACCCTAACAAAATTAAAGCTATTAAGGAATGGAAAGTTCCCACAACCATAAATCAGTTGCGAGGATTTCTCGGGTTAACAGGGTATTATCGCAAGTTTGTTAAGAATTATGGGAGAATAGCAGCACCTCTAACAACATTATTGAAGAAAGATGCATTTTCATGGACTCCTGAAGCAACTAAGGCCTTTCAACATCTTAAAGAGGCAATGTGCCTAGCACCGGTCTTAGCTACGCCAGACTTCACAAAAACCTTTATTGTGGAATGTGATGCCTCAGGAAATGGAATTGGTGCAGTTTTAATGCAGGAAGGAAGACCCATTGCTTTGGAAAGTCGTCCAATCAAAGGAAAGTATTTACAGAAACCTATTTATGAGAAGGAAATGTTAGCAATACTACATGCACTAAAGAAATGGCGAACTTACCTAATGGGAAGACACTTCAAGGTAAAAACTGATCATGATAGTCTTAAACACTTTTGGAACAAAGACTATCTTCAGAAGAGAAGAAAAAATGGGTCACAAAGATGTTGGGTTATGACTTTGAAATAATCTACAAAAAAGGAAAGCTTAATGTTGTTGCAGATGCACTCTCAAGAAAGAATGAAGAGGTGGAAGCATTGCTTTGTGCCATTTCTATTATCCAACCAGATTGATAACCGAAGCAAGAGATGAATGGAAGAAGGACAAAGATGTATGGACACTCATTCAAAATTTGCAGCAAGATCCTAGTACATCTGATACATTTAGTTGGAAAAATGATTCCTTATGGTACAAAGATCACTTATATCTTTGTAAGAATTCCCAACTAAAACAAAATATTCTTTTGGAATTGCACACTTCCCCTTTAGGAGGACACTCAAGATTTTTAAAAACTTACCACAGGGTGAAGAAATAATTTTTTTGGGATGGCCTTAAATCTGATATTCAAAAGTTTGTGGCGGAATGTTTGGTTTTCCAGCAGAATAAAGTTGAAACAATTAAGACCCCGGGACTTCTACAACCTTTATCCATTCCAAGTCAATGTTGGGAGGAGATTTCAATGGATTTTATCACAGGTTTACCTAAGTCCGAAGGAAAGAGTGTCATCATGGTGGTAGTTGATAGACTTACTAAGTATGCACACTTTTGTGCATTATCTCATCCATTTAAAGCAAGTACAGTTGCTACTACATTTATGGATAGAATTCAAAAGCTACATGGAAGCCCAAGGGTTATTGTGAGCGACAGAGATCCCATTTTTACCGGAAATTTTTGGACGGAGTTATTTTCTTGTTTGGGTACTCAATTAGCTCATAGCTCATCTTATCATCCTCAATCTGATGGTCAAACTGAGATAGTAAATAAATGTTTGGAAGGATATCTTCGTTGTTTTGTATCTGATAAACAAACACAATGGGTCAAGTGGTTACCTCTTGCTAAATGGTGGTATAACACTTCCTTCCATACTCCAGCAAAAATGACCCCATTTATGGCACTTTATGGATATCATCCACCATCCATCACATCATCTTTAAGGGAAAATTCGAAGGTTCAAGCAGTGGAAGATCACATCGAGCATCAGCAAGAAGTTCTCCAACTCTTAAAGGATAACCTGAATTTGGCACAAAATCGAATGAAACAGCAGGCAGATCAACATCGCAGCGAGAGAATTTTTGATGTAGGAGATTGGGTATTTTTACGGCTACAACCATACAAACAAATGTCCCTCAAGCAAGCTAAGAAGGATAATAAATTATCACCAAAGTACTATGGTCCTTACAAGGTGTTGCAAAAGACTGGTTCTATGGCATACAAATTGGAGCTTCCTGCTTCTTCACGAGTACATCCAGTTTTCCATGTTTCATGCTTAAAGAAGGTTATAGGTGAAAATCTTCCAGTTCAAACAATATTGCCAGAACTTGATGAGGAAGGAAAATCATATTGGAACCTGAAGCGGTCATGGAAACAAGAACTCGACAGCTACGGAATTGATCAATTTCAGAGTATCTCATCAAGTGGAAGAACTTACCCACCGAAGATTCTACATGGGAGGATGAGAATTTTATACAGAAGCACCCGGAGCTACTCAAGCGTTGAGGACAACACTTTTTTGAAGGAGAGGGGCATGTTAGGTCCCTATATCACTAGTATAGTCCCTTATTATTGTTAGTGTAACCCCCTTATTGTTATTATTGTACCCTTGTAACTCCCATTTTGTTATTATTGTGCCCTTAAATTATTATTGTTAGGTCGGCTAGGATTACATTGTGGCCCACGAGGATTACATTATGGCCCCATGGACTCCCATATATAGAAAGGAGGTTTTGTAAATTGTATCATCCAAGAATTGTTCATTTATGTAATGTATTGGAGGTTGCCCCCTCGAAGTGGCTTATTTCTAAGGCGTTGATATCTCTTTTCTTCTATTTTTGAAGTTGGTTACACAACACTCCTTTGTTCACTTTATAATTTTCTATCACAAACTAACAAGCAACCAAAATACCACTAGTATCGCAAATTGACTAGGAACTTCGTGCTCCAGACACAACATCATTATGAATGTAAAGAATGGGGAAAATGGCCATCCTATGGAAATATCACCTTTCAACAAGACACTAGGAAACCAACCATGGTGCTCACCAATTGTATAGGAAAATAATTTGGATATAGGATGTAATCAACTCAATTCTTTATGCACTTTCCGCAGAAGAATTATAGTTAAAGAGAAGAATTATAGTGCACCATTCGAAAAACAATTCATGGAGTTAAAAAATGTAGTTAGAACTCCCTTCCACCCTTCCCAACTACAACACTCTTCTTTAAGTAGATTCAAGAATGATTTTTACCGTACAAGTATCGTTAAAGACTACAAAAAACAACATGAAATATATGACATAATAAAGACGAGAAAACCATATCCCTTTTCTATAGTGATTCATGAGTTAGGTGTTTCATGTTTCATCTTTGTTATCTTTTTACTCTCATATCCTTTAATGATGCACATACTTGGCGTATTCATCTTCAATATTCCCAACCTCACCTTGCAATATTTAGAGTATTCAATTATAACAAGATGCATTAACATGTTGAGTTGAATAAGTTCAATATGTATCTTTTACAAATCCCAAGAAAATTCAAGGACCCAATTTAATTTCACTTCACCAAGCATGGCATAACAAGATGATCCAAAGGGTTTACCATGATCTCACCAAGTTCTGCTTGAGGTAGAAAACCTTGACATTGAACATATAGTTAGAAATTTCATTCTTCTCAATTCTCTTGTATCATAACAACCTCCATACCTCCTCACTGAGATCCTGAGCCCACACTATGCTTCCTAAACCAAGGCTTGAGCCATCTGACAACCACTCTGCACGAATTGCTCATTGTATAGTCTAGTAGGTTGTGCAAAACTTTGTGCCCTATTGATCCAGGTTAGATCATTATTTTTTTTTATCAATCTTGATGCTTTCAGAGTGGAAAAAGTGGATGAATTGGTTCACAGGCCCATTTTTATACACATGACCCAACTTGGAAAATTGGGGTATGAAACTTTCCAAGAGAATTTTAAGATGTCAAACGACATTTTTTGGGGGTAAAAGTTTGTTGCTAAAGCATAGCGCCCTATTTTTCCTATTTTACACATAGAGACCCTTCCAACGACACAAGAATCACCTCAACATAGTTTACATGCAAAATTTATGGCACTCAGAAGTTTACCTTCATGTTTTGGCTACCATAATTCGATAGGATTCCATGTTATCCCCCATTATTCATGGATAAGGGGATAGACACATGATCATGATGAAGAAGACTCCATAAGATTCCATATTATAACTTTGGTTAAGAGTTGAGGAAGTCAAACCTAACCACTAGTAGGCTATCGAGTTGTTTTATAACCAAGTGATCGGAGGCTCAGTATTTTAGCTCAAAAATGAAAGTGATTAGAATTGAATGAAACAAAAACGAAAGCAACCGGCTCGTCTCAAGGAATCCAACGCAACTCATTTTGTTGAAAATCAAGTTCAGATGAGGAAGTTAGAATATGTTGATCGTCATTCAGAACAAATAATTTTTTATTAAAAAAAATTGGAAAATAGGTACAGGCTGATGACATGGCAACCGAATCAACATTCAGGGAATCCTCTTCAGTTTTAGTACAATGGTATTGTGACAAGTGTCACTGCGTGATTCACCAATTTGGTTTGTGAAGGTAAAATTTGCCCAATGACCTCCTAAGGTTGAACTTTGGGTTTAAGATATTATGTGCTGGAAATGATTTTTTTTTAATTAATTAATTAAGATTGAATTATATATATGTGTGTGTGTGTGTGTGTGTATTATGGTTGTAAATCATATTATATATATATGTTATTTTTAAACTTTAATTAATCAATTAACAATCCGCATATTTATAATTTCTAAACCATAGTCCTACATTTATTTATGGTGGCATATTAATTCTAAAGTCTTGGTTTAAACTATGCAAAGTTCGTGGTTGGTATATCAATTATATGGTGGATATAATAATGCGTCGAAATAACAAAGGTCAATTGGCATGGTATGTGCGTTGGCACATGTTATTAAAATTCGAACATTGCCAAACTTTAATGGTCTATTGCAATCCGCGTTCAACAAAATTATTATGTGCAAGGAGGGGCAGAGGTCGGGGTCAACCCCGTGACCTCCCCCATACCACCGTCGAGTATTAATATTGGACCACCGTGTGTTGCTTTTTATATAACAGAGTGCACACATATTTGAAGTTTAACCCATGCGCCAATGGATGGAAGAGGGGGCAAGCCCCCTCACCACGAGACCGTGGCCTGTGGCCAAGTGCCAGAGCTCCAAACAAAATGCGCTTAGCGCATTAAAACTTAGCTTATATTAACCTTAATCACATTCTTATTGTAGAAATTAGCTGAATAAATCACTTATTCACTGAAGATTAACCTGGTCATATATCAATTTCGAATTGCATACATAACACATAACCTTCTTCTACAATTAATTGTCACATGCGGAAATAACAGAAGCGATCGCACATCAAATCATCACACACATTAACACAGTATGTATGGGGAAAGCCTATAGCTGAAAACCCCTACCATAGTATATTATAAATGGAGAGAACATGCAGCAAATACATAGTACAAACTCCTCACAAGTACTCAGTACTATCTCCCAAAGCTACACAAAAACTAGCTTGGTTTTGAACAAGTCACAGGTTCAAAACACACCCACTACTTTCCCTGCCTCTATTGCGCAATCATGGCATGTCTAAATAGAGATCCAAGGTTCGAATCTCCTTGGCTTGACAGCGCAATCATCATGGGAAATTCCTCCAAGTGTGGTGCAAATCTCATGCACAACTGATGTCGCCACTGATAGCTAACTCCACCCTTTCATCTACCTCTTTCACCGGTCTCCACTGAACTGATCATGCACTGTAGTGAACTGATGTGTTCTTGAGTTGAATAATGAGTTACTAATTAATGAATTAAATAATATTTAATTCACTCCACTCATCTCTAGTGTATTAGCCAGTTAAACTAAATACAACTAGTTCAACTAGTTAACCAGAACACCACCTCCATTAACTCCTCAATCAACTCCACAAAAACTCTGCCACATGAGTCTAACTGAAGTCTAACATGCAAGATGCCATCAAACCCTAGGAAACACGTGATTCCTCTGTGAGATGCATGAGCCACATCTGTAGCTCGAACTGAAGTGCTCCAAGAGAGTAAACTGCTATTTATAGTCTAAATATTATTAAGGGTAAATAATATTTGACTTCCATATTTTTAGGAGAGGCAGTCTAAAAATAGCCTGTGACCTAAAAATATGAGTCTCATCTATTTTTACCAACATGTCGCATACTTCAAGAATCTCCAACTGGAATCCCCGAATCATGCTCCGTATGTCTAAAAATAGACATAGTCTAAAAATAGATTTTTCGACAAAAATCACCTGTGTGGTCGCCACCTAGTTTAGGTGATCACTTTCCAACTAGGATCAGGAAAGATGTTTCAGGAGGCCTCCTTCACCGTTTCTCTTTGCTCTACTTTCATCACTCCCTCTCAACAAGAAAGGATCACATGCATGCGACATGCACCCATGCATTCGCCTCGCAACCTTCACAAGCGCCATGCCTGTCATTGCATCTCCGCAACTCTCTCGGCATATACTATAGGCTCCAAACAACTCAATCAGTCTTGATGCATCTAGCATCTATCATCAAAGTCTTCGACTTTTGCTGGTACCAACTGCACATGTCATCAGGAACTACTGCGCTGTTGAACTCTTGCACCCATGCACTCTTGCATTTGCTGTCAACTCTGATCCGCGCTCCAGTATCCGACACTGTCACTTTGATCTGCCTACATCACTCCAACTGATCTTGCTACTACCATGCTGTGGGCACCTCATAGCCAGGTTCAACTCATGAGATCCACACCATCTCATGAATCTGCCCAGAAATCTCCTCATGGGATTACTCATGCATGTCGCCCCACCTCATACCTGGTGGTATAGCTGCATGCACTCCCTCTGCCCGTCTGGCACGAAATTTCTCTGCATGAGTGGTCTCTTCCACTCCATGATCCTCTTGTGGCTACTCCACATCCCCAGGTTCACTATCACCTGCATGCAAAACCCACTCCCTCTCAAGATTCAATTGCATGTCTTTCTCACCTGCATGCAACACTTGCTCCCTCTCAAGCTTCAGTTGCATGTCTTCCTCCCGCTTCCCAACAATAGGAAGCTCTGTAGACATCCCATCTACTTCAAGTCTGTAGAGATTCTTGGCTCGAATCCCAACCTTCTTGACTTGTCCCGTTGCCTTGTGCCGAAGGAAAAATTTCCCTTCTCTAAAGACAACTTCATACCCTTTATCCTCTAACATTGCAACTGAGATCAAATTCTTTGTTAGACCTGGTACATGCAATACATCTTGTAAAAGAATGAGTTTACTTGACTCCCTCTGAAAGGTTATGGTACCAATGCCGGTCGCATTGTATCGTCCACCGTCGCCCAACTCAACATGCATCTGGAGACCTTTCTCCACCAAGTCACTGAAAAGATTTGCATCTCCCGTCATGTGAAAGGAAGCACCACTATCAATATACCACCTCGATCCCAATGCACTAGACAACATGCATGCGATCAATGAGAAGTCCAGCTCAAATTGCGAGGCAAGAGCCTCACCAGCTGCAGCTCCAGCAGCCTGCTTGTTCTTCTTCTTCTTTGGGCAATTCATGGCGTAATGTCCATGATCGTGACAGTGAAAACACTTCACTTTGGACATGTCACGCTCTTTACCATCCGCACCGGATTGAGAAGCCTTCTCCTTGCCTTTCCCCTTCCTTGCTTTGGCAGCCAAAGCGCAGTCTTCTTCATCAGATACCTTTGATGAAGATCCATCTCTGGTATTTCACCGGATCTCCTCTTGCACGAGATCAGACCACAGTCTTTCCCATCCCGGCAACTTTTCCCGACCATTGACACTATCTTGATATGCATGCCAACTCTTCGGCAAACCAAGAAGCGCCAAACTCACCAGATCCTCATCCTCCACCGGCACACCAACACTTCCCAGCTCATCCCGACATTGGGTGAACCTCGTGAGGTACTTCGGCATACTTTCCCCCTTCTCACACTTGATGTTCCCGAGTCTATCTTTGAGCGCCAGCTTCCTCTGATCGCTCTTGCTTTGGTATAGATCTGTCAAGGCTTTCCACATCAAATATGGAGAGGCCTTCCCGTGTAAACTGGATACAATGTGATCCTTTACACCCTCCAACAGGATCCTTCGACATTTTGCTTGTTTCTTTTGCCATGCTTCCACAACAGCTGCATCATTAGAAGTAGGCTTTGGAATCTCTTTCTCCACGAATTCCAACAGCCCATGATCATCTAATACAGCCTCCATGCGGTCCTTCCATGCAACATAATTCGAACTGCCTTCCAAGGCATATTCTAGTCGCAACCCGATGAAAGACATTTTCACCGCGGCACCAAGAACACAAATATGCAAACTCGAATTTCACCACCAGCTGATAACTCAATCGCTTCCGATCTACACTTGAGAACAAATTATTTCAAAATCAGAGATTGACTGCATGGGCTTTTACCAGACCTTTCACTTTCCAAAGAAAGATGAATCCGGAGGCTATCTGGCCCGTATGCAGGCTCTGTCCGAGGAAATAAGTTTGCAATCACCGTAATAGATCTCGACAATTAATATTGCTCCGATACCATGTAGAAATTTGCTGAATAAATCACTTATTCAATGGAGATTAACCCGATCACACATCAATTTCGAATTGCATGCATAACACATAATCTCTTCTACAATTAATTGTCACATGCGGAAATAATAGAAGCGATAGCACATCAAATCATCACACACATTAACACAGTATGTATGGGGAAAGCTTATAGCTGAAAACCCCGCAGCTATAGTATATTATAAATGGAGAGAACATGCAGCAAATACATATTACAAACTCCTCACAAGTACTCAGTACTATCTCCCAAAGCTACACAAAAACTAGCTTGGTTTTGAACAAGTCACAGGTTCAAAACACACCCACTACTTCTCTGCCTCTATTGTGCAATCAAGGCTGGTCTAAATAGAGATCCAGGTTTGAATCTCACTGGCTTCAACTGCGCAATTTTCATTGGTAATTTCCTCCAAGTGTGGTGCAAATCTCATGCACAACTGATCCTCCAACTGATAGCTATACTCACCCTTTCATCTACCTCTTTCACTTGTCGCCACTGAACTGTCCATGCACTGAGTTAAACTGATGTGTTATTTAGTTGAATAATGAGTTAATATTTTGTGAATTAAATAATATTTAATTCACACCACTCATCTCTAGTGTATTAGCCAGTTAAACTAAATACAACTAGTTCAACTAGTTAACTAGAACACAAGCTCCATTAACTATCGCATAAACTCCACCGAACTCCGCCACTTGAGCTCTAACTGAAGTCAACCATGAAATAGCTCAAATAACCCATAGGAAAAGCATATTTCCTTCTGGAAGCTGCATGCCCCACATCCGGGGGTCAAACTGAAGTGCTCCAAGAGAGTAAACTGAAGTTTAGAGTCCAAATATTATTAAGGGTAAATAATATTCGACTGTTCTATTTTTAGCCCGCCAGTCTAAAAATAGACTTCGACCTAAATGCTAAAAATAGAGATCCATCTATTTTTACCAACATGACCAATCCTCCAAGAATAGCATACTGCAGCTCCCGGTCCATGATCCATATGTCTAAAAATAGACATAGTCTAAAAATAGACTTTTCGACAAAAATGACATGTGTGGTCCCCACCTAGTTTAGGTGATCATTTTCCAACTAGGATCAGGAAAGATGTCAAGAGTCTCTTAGAAGCTTGTTGCCATTTTCAACACTTTTATCTATAATTAACTATGTGATTAACATGGTGGTAGGTTTGGCGAAGTCTGTGAAATTCGGCAGAACTCCAGATTTGGTGGAGTTAGTTGGACTTTTTCCAAAATTAGTGGAGAAATTGCAGGGAAAGTGGTTTTTGCAATAATGGAGGCAATTTTCGACCAATTTTGGTGCAGGAAGAGTCATTCTAGACATATTTTGATGTTTTTGAGCCATTGGAATAGGTTGCAAAGGCAGAAGAGGTCATCTACACAGGTTTTTGTTGCCATGAATATTTTTTAAGCCTAGGGGACTAGGAGAGAAGGCCATGCCCAGAGCATCTAGTAACCAAATTGAGTAAAAAATATTCGTTTCTGATAGATTTCGATGCTTTAAACTCATTGGAATAGGTTTCAAGAGCATTTGATGCATGTAAACAACATTTTGAGAAAAATTGAGCTAATACAGAGGCCCAAGCTATGGAGCTGGACCAAGGAGATGTAGCCCAGGAGGGGTGAACTCATTCATCAAAAATGTGTTTTATTGTAGCATTTTGTGTGATTTGTTGTCATTTATGTTGCTATTGTTCAGCACTTTAAATTCATGCCTTACGCTTTCAAAAACACTCATAAAATTCAGTTTTAATTCCTCTTTTGACACACATAATCAACAAGAGAACCTGCACATCAAGCACAAGATCAGTGAATAAGTTTTATATCTGAAAATGAAATTAGCACAACAATAAATAACATTCAAATTCAGATCAAGTTGGTATCAGAGCCTAGCTGAAAGGCAAGGTTATTTTCAAGATAGTTGCTTGAATTTTTGTGCAAGTTAATGGCTGCAATTTTGTGATGTTGACAAGGTTAAAGTTGCAAAAAGGTGAAGGGAACTTGGTGGTTGCAAGTCCTGAGATTAGGACCAAAAGAAGGATAGTTGAAAGAGAATCATCCTCACCCAAAATTCCACTCATAGTTTCACTTGAAGAACCTCAAGTTTTGTCTGAAGAAGCTGAGATTGAAGAGGTGCAATTTGTACAATAAGTTGAAGTGATTGAAGAGGTACAAGAATCAGAGGTTGAGCTTGAATCCTTAGCCATTATGTCAGGTGTTGGAGAGACTCATGGACATTTATAAGAGGAGTATGTTAAGAGAGACTTCAAGGGCATTCAGAGAATGGTTAAAATCATGTTTGATGCATTCACTCCAAAAAGAGCAGGAGGAGGTTTTAAGCCTCCATATGGAGAAGGAACTTCAAATGGTAAGAAGGATGAAGAGAAGAGTTCAAAGGGAAGCAGAGGAAATCCACCCTCATCTCCACCATTTTCATCATCCTCATCATCCCCATCTACATCATCTTCCACTTCCACCACAAAGACCACTCACACTCACACTCACTCAAAAGCCATAAAAGGAAAGACTCCATTACTTAAATTGGACATTAAGTTTGAACTACCCATGTACAATGGTGAGGTAAATGCAGAGAGGCTTGAAAATTGGATACGTCAATTGGAGGTGTATTGCATAATTAAAAACCTTCATGAAGACGACATAAAGATCCAGTTAGCTTCATTAAGGCTAGAAGGAGCAACACTAGTTTGGTGGGAAGCAAAGACTCAGGAGGAAATGTGAATCCATGGTAAGATATCCATTTCTTGTGTTGAGTTTATTTTTCCATTAAAAGATAGTTTTATCCATTAGCCTACATGAAAAAAAGCTATTATGAGTTGGCAAAATTTCAAACAACTCAAGGGTCAAACAGTTCAAGAATATACCCAGGAGTTTAGAAAGAGAGCTTTGTTGTTAGGGGTAAATTTGAATTCCCAAGACACACTCTTGAAATACATTGGGGTTTTACATTCCTATTTGAAGCATACAATTCTTATGTTTAACCCAAGCAATTTAGATGAATTTTGTGTACAATCCACACACTTAGAGGCAAGGGGAAAACAAAACATAGAAGAGAAAGGTGAAAGTGAGGGTAAAGGGAAAGGAAAGTTTTTTGGAAGAGGAAAAAGAAATAGCTTTGTAAAAAGAGATAAGTAAAAACTCACATGCAAGAATTGTTCAAAGACTGGCCATGATGAAGACCATTGTTGGAAACTTCATCCAGAATTGAAACCAAATAGATTGAAAGCCAAAGAGAAAGCCAAAATTGTTGCTATAGTTGAACAAGACTTAGGGTCAGATTCAGGAGATGAGACAAAAATTACAGCCATGGGTTTGAAAGGTAAACATGTTGCAAGAAATATTTCTTCAAATTGTTCAAATGATACTCATGATGAAGATACAAGAATAGAAATTTTCCATATTAGAGTTATCTCTAAACATACCAAGATTGATACACTTTTTGAAAGTGGGTCACAAGCTAACTTGATTTCTGAATATTTGGTTAAGAAACTAGGCCTTGAAACTATTAGACATCTAATACCATATCCTTTGGGTTGGATATGCAAGAATTCAAACTTGTAGGTTACAAGGAAGTACTTTCTAAGATTCACCATTAACTCAAAATTTCTTGATGAAATTGAGCTTGATGTGGTGTCGCTTGAGATATCAGGTATTGTATTGGGAAGTCCTTATCTATATGATAGGAAAGTTGTATTTCATCGCCATGAGAACAAGTATCACTTTTTTAAGGATGGTATTGAGTACATAATTAGAGCACATAAAAAGAAGACAGGTTTGTCTCTTGTGCATGCAACTGAAATGAAGAGGATAGTGAATGCAAGTCATAACTTGACATTGTTGATGATCAAACAAAGAGATGTGTTGAATCAAACTTTTCAAAAAGATGCTTATGTTTGTAATGAGTTGTTTTAGGATGTTAACTGGTTTCCTTTGAAAGAAGGTGAAAAGCATTTGTTGTAGTCAAAATTGGTGTTGAGCAGTGTTGGAAACAAGATGTCGGTGCAAGAGGGTGCAAAGGTCAAAGAGAAAGTGACAAAGCAACTTGGAAAAGAAGGCATGGGTTCCACAAATGCTGGTTTATGGTTTCCAAAATGTACATGGCAATGGCGAAGATACTTGGTCAAGAGTCGACGCAAGTACCAAGCGAAATCAGCTAAAAATTGCCATGGTGACAGTGTGCAAGGTGATAAAGAATTTAAGTTTCCTTTGATTTTTGACCAAGGTAGGAACAAGATGGTTTCTGCAAGAATAGATTGTTGTTCTGCAAATTCAGAAATATTGCAGCATGACGGTGTCAATGATAGCAAGAGAAGGTTGCAAGAATCGAGGAAAATTTGAATTTTTATGAAAAGCTCCAAATGATGAAATTGGGAAAATTTCAGTGGATAGAGACTGGAAGGGTGAGGGAACAGTACCCTCATCCACATAATCAGTAATAAAGAGATATTTTGGGGTCAAAAAGGCTTCTAGTGGGGAGGAATGATCAAAGGCTCAGTGTTTTAGCTCAAAAATGAAAGTGCTCAGAATTGAATGAAACTGTTGCTATAACTGAACAAGACTTAGGGTCAGATTCAGGAGATGAAACAAAAATTACAGCCATGGGTTTGAAAGGTAAACATGTTGCAAGCACTAGTTCTTCAAATTGTTCAAATGATACTCATGATGAAGATACAAGAATAGAAATTTTCCATATTAGAGTTGTCTCTAAATATACCAAGATTGATACACTTTTTGATAATGGGTCACAAGCTAACTTGATTTCCGAAGATTTGGTTAAGCAACTAGGCCTTGAAACAATTAGACATACAAGACCATATCCTTTGGGTTGGATATGCAAGAATGAAAACTTGTAGGTAACAAGGAAGTGCTTACTAAGATTCACCATTAACTCAAACTTTCTTGATGAAGTTGAGCTTGATGTGGTGTCGCTTGAGATATCAGGTATAGTATTGGGAAGTCCTTATCTGTATTATAGGAAAGTTGTATTTCATCGTCATGAGAACAAGTATCACTTTTTTAAGGATGGTATTGAGTACATAATTAGAGCACATAAGAAGAAGGCAGGTTTGTCTCTTGTACATGTAAGTGAAATGAAGAGGATAGTGAATGCAAGTCAGAACTTGACATTGTTGATGATCAAACAAAGAGATGTGTTGAATCAAACTTTTCAAAAATATGCTTATGTTTGTAATGAGTTTTTTCAGGATGTTAACAGGTTGCCTTTGAAATAAGGTGAAAAACATTTGCAACAGTCAACAGCAGTGTTGAGTGGTGTTGGAAACAAAATGCCAGTGCAAGTGCAAGAAGGTGCAAAGGTCAAAAATAAAGTCACAAAGCATCTTGGAAAAGAAGGCATGGGTTCCACAAGTGTTGGTTCATGGTTTCTAAAAGGTACATGGCAATGGAGAAGATACTTGGTCAAGAGTCGACACAAGTACAAAGCAAAAGCAACTAAAAATCGCCATGGTGACAGTGTGCAAGGTGAGAAATTTTTCTAAGTTTCCTTTGATTGTTGACCAAGGTAGGAACAAGATGGTTTATACAAAAATATATTATTGTTCTACAAATTCAAGAATAATGCAGCATGACGGTGTCGAGGGCAGCAAGAGAAGGTCGCAAGAATCGAGGAGAAAGTTGATTTTTTATGAAAAGCTCCAAATGATGAAATTGAGAAAATTTCAATGGATAAAGACTCGAAGGGTGAGGGAACAGTCCCCTGATCCATTAAATCAGTAATCAAGAGAGATTTTGGGGTCCAAAAGGATTCTAGTGGGGAGGAATGATCTGAGGCTCAGTGCTTTAGCTCAAACATGAAAGTGATCAGAATTGAATGAAACCAGAACGACATCGACCAACCTGTCGCAAGGAATCCAACGCAACTCGTTTCGTTGAAAATCGAGTTCGGATGAGGAAGTTATGCTCTGATGATCGTCGTTCAGAACAGGCAAACTTTTATTAAAAAATTTGCAAAATAAGTGCAAGCTAATGACATGGCAGCCCAATCAGCATTCAGGGAATCTTCTTCAACTTTAGTACAACTGGATTGTGACAAGTGTCACCCCGTGATTCGCCAATTTGGTTTGTGCAGGTAAAATTTTCCCAATTACCTCCTAAGGTTGAACTTTGGGTTCAAGATATTATGTGTTGGAAATAATTTTTTTAATTAATTAAATAAGATTGAATTTAATATATATATATATATATATATATATGTGTGTGTGTGTGTGTGGGGGGGGGGGGTGTGTGTGTATTATGATTTTAAATCATATTATATATATATATATATATATATATATATATATATATATATATTATTTTTAAACTTTATTTAATTAATTAAAAATCTGCATATATATAATTTCTAAACCATAGTCCGACATATATTTACGGTGGCATATTAACTCTAAAGTCTTGGTTTAAACTATGCAAAGTTCGTCGTTGGTATATCAATTATATGGTGGATATAATAATGCGTGGGAATAACAAAGGTTAGTTGGCATGGTATGTGCATTGGCACATTTTAATAAAATTCGAACATTGCCAAACGTTAATGGTCTGTTGCAATCTGCGTTCAGCAAAATTATTATGTGCAAGGAGGGGCAGAGTTCGGGGTTGACGTCGTGACCTCCCCCATACAACTGTTTAGTATTACCATTGGACCACCATTTGTTGCTTGTTATATAATGGATCTCACACATATTTGAAGTTTAACCCATGCGCCAATGGGCGGAGGAGGTGGCCAGCCCCCTCACCACGAGATTGTGGCTTATGACCAAGCGCTGGAGCTCTAAACAAAACGTGCTTAGTGCATTAAAACTCTGCTACCTTACTCACACGCTTATCTCTAATTAATTGCACGATTAACATGGCGGTAGGTTTGGTAGAGTCCGCCAAATCCGACAGAACTCCAGATTTGGTGGAGTTAGCTGGACTTTTTCTAGAATTAGTGGAGAAATTGTAGGGAAATTGGTTTTTGCCATAATGGAGGCAATTTTCGACCAATTTTGGCGCATGAAGAGTCATTCTAGACATATTTTGATGTTTTGGAGCCATTGGAACGGGTTGCAGAGGCATAATGGGTCATCTACATAGGTTTTTGTTATCATGAATATTTTTTAAGCCAAGGGCCACGAGGAGGGAAGGTCATGCCCAAAGCATCTGGTAACCAAATTGAGTAAACACATAGTCTTTTCTGATATATTTTGATGTTTTAAACTCATTGGAACATGTTCCAAGAGAATTTGATGCATGTAAACATAATTTTGAGCAAATTTGAGATAATACAGAGGCCCAAGCTATTTGGAGCTGGACCAAGGAGATGTAGCCCAGGAAGGGTGAAATCCTTCATCAAAACTTTGTTTTATTGTATCCATTTGTGTGGTTTGTTTTCATTTACGTTGTTGTTCATCACTTTAAATTCATGCCTTATTCTTTCAAAAACACTCATAAAATTCAGTTTTAATTCCTCTTTTGACACACATAAGCAACAAGAGAACCTGCACATCAAACACAAGATCAGTGAATAAGTTTTATATCTGAAAATTAAATTATCACAGCAATAACTAACATTCAAATTCAAATCACCAAGCCACTAGGAGGAAAAGGGGTTCCATTCTTTTCAAGTATATTTTGTTCCATGGATGACCATAATAGCTAAGAGGGATAGCGAGAGAGCATAGAGAGGATTCAGGCACGGTAGTAGCCCATGTACCACAAACCATACTTCTTTGTACTCATCGTCATTTTATATTCAGAGAAAGAGCAAAGAAGCCTCACCTTCAAGTTGGGTTTTTCTCCCGAAATGGTTTCCTAGGATATATCTTGTGTCAATCGTAGTTTGTGAGTTCTTATTTTTTTGTTCTCTATCTTATTCATAATTATAAATCTAAAGAGAAATAAACCCTCATAGTGTAGATTTCGTATTTTTAAGTGTAATTTATCATATCTGTTATGACGAACTGTCCAGTAGAATATCCACAGTATTTTATATATCATAATGGTACCTTAGAAATTTTATTTGGATATATTGTGGATATTTGCAGGGAATCTAGAGAAACTAAGCCAAAATTCATGAAACCCTAGTCATGGAAGACGGATATGTGAATAATCATCTTGATTCTACTGAAGAGAGGTTTTTGTGGTTGGAAGCACAAGTTTCATATATAAGTCATAATGTGAATCTTTTCATAATGACCCTGACCAATAAAATCAGGCTATTAGGAGAATATGGGGGTTCTAATTCATATGTTCAGTTGGAGGGTAGATTAGGAGATCGGGGATAAATAAAGAATGAGCTAAAAAAAGGACTCGAAAAAGATCAACCTAGTTTGAGCGTCATGAACCATTCATAGTCCATGTTTAAAATGGAAGCAAAGGTCAATATCAAGTTGTTCTTGTTCTATGTAATCCAAGGTGAGATCGATGCTTTGAATCTAAATCACTAGTTTTAGCAATTAGAAGTGTATTTCAATGTTCATCATTTAGAGAAATAACATAAGATTTCATTAGTGCAACTGAAATTAGAGGGGCATGCCCTAACATGGTGGGAAAGCCACACAGAGACCTTGAGGTTGAATAGAGATCCTCTAGTGACTAATTGGGAGCAATTTAAAACCATTATAAAGTCACAATTTTACCCTATCGAGTATATATAGGACTAGTGGATTTGGTTGCACTACTTCAGGTGGAAGTAGGGGCAGATTGTATAGGAGTATACACAAGGTTCATAAATATGGCCATAATGTTGGATATCTCCCCAAAGAACCTAGATGTACTCCAAAAGTATTTTGGGGGTATACAGAACCATCCACGGAAGCAAGTGATGTTATTTAATCCCATATCGTTGGATGAGGCTTGTGTACAAACACAGTACCAGGAGAACATAGGCCATAAGAAATGGAAATCAAGTAGATCGAAACAAAAGGAGTACCAAGATGCTTCTAAGGAGGGGAAGAAGAAGTGGAAATGGGGAAAACATAAAAATATGGCAACCACAACACACCAGTGCAAGGATCCCAGTAACCATTGCAATCATTATAATATTGACAACCATACAGAGGAGAAGTTCTGAAAGTTGCATTCAGAGCTTAACCCAAAGAAAAAATATATATAATAAGAAAAAGAATCTCATGGCCACTCATTCAAGAAACTAGGTTGAAAGAAACTCAAACATGGATGAAATATTAGAAAAAATTTGAGGTCTAAAATGGACCTCAAAACAAAAATGTACAACCAAAATAAACTTTGTAAGAACCATTATGATTCAAGATGATGATGTCAACCATGGGGGATGATTCACCATTTTTGGAGTAAAAAACTAAAAATATTAAATAAAAAATAAATAAAAAAGCTATTTTTCAACTCATATTTTCAACTTATATTCCTATGGTTTTAATCAAATTTAGAGTGGGAGAACTCGTTTGATGCATAATTTATTTCATCTTCCAAGGAGCGCCCATGTTGCATACTTTCGATGGATCTTGTTGCACGAAAAATGAGAAATACATGAAAAACATTATTGTAATCATGTTTTTCATGTATTTATTATTTTTAGTCCAGCAGGGTCCATCAAAAGTATGCAACATGGGTGGTCCTTGGACGAGGAATTAAATTCTGCATCCAATGAGTTCTCTAGCTTGGAATTTGAGTAAAATTGTAGGGAGATAAGTTGAAAATATGAGTTGAAAAAGTAGTTTTTTTTCTTTTTTCCCTTTAAAATTCGATGATGTAATGTAATCTTATTTTATTAGTTCCACTATTATTTATAATATTCCTTAGGAGACCCATTTTAGACCTCGAAATTTCTCTAATGAGATGATCTGTACGTCAGTGAAAAAGAAGGTGAATCTTAGTAGCCTTTAGCAATGGGAAGAAAAAGAAATGACTAAACATGAATCACATGTGAATATCATTGCAACAGAGCTAGTCAAAACATGGGATTTGAAGTTTGTGTTCATCCAAGCGCATGTCCATTGAGATGGTAAATAGGGATGCATAATTAAAGGTAATAAAACAATGCAAAATTTGATTTGTTATCAAAGTTGTTTTTATTGATCAAGTAGAACTTGATGTAATTCCCCTTCATGTATGTGGAGTGGTGTTTGAAAGTCCCTACATGTACATGTGAGATGCAATATTCAGGCAAAGAGGCAACCAGTATCAACTTATTAAGATTGGAAAATCGTTCACCATCAACACACACAAAAGAAAGTAAAAAATTTCACTAGTAAGTGCCAACCAAACCAAGAAATTGATTAGTTCTAACAAGAAGTTGTTTTTTATATTTTTTAGAGAGAGTCAGTAAGAGCAAAGGCATCCCTAGATGGGTGTACTAAGAAAGATAAACAACAACTAGAATAGTTTCTACAGGCATACAAGACTATGTTGAGGGTCCTAAAGGGTTTCCCCCTAAGAGGGAAGTGGAGCATGAGATTGAGCTATTGTAAGAACCCCCATTACCAAACATTGGGTTATACAAGTAGTCTACTATAGAAGTAAGTGAGGTGAATAAACAATTGTAACAGCTAATGAAATAGGGTTTCATTTGAATATGTATGTCACCATGTAGGTCATCCATCATCATTGTGCAGGATGGGATTTGGTGGATGTGTATTGATTACAGGGCATTGAACAAAATCATGCTCAAGAACAAATACCCCTTCCATAAGATTGATGATCTGTTGGATCAGTTGCATCAAGTGAAATACCACGAGGTTTTGATATCACGAGGTTTCTTTTAAGGAATAAGATACCTGGAATACCACCTTCAAAACCAAGCAAGGTTTGTATGAGTGGTTAGTCATGTCATTCGGTCCATGCAATGCACAATTTACATTTATGAGGTTAATGAAAAATATATTGCACCTTTTTATAGTTTCATTTGTTATTGTCTATTTGGATGATATAATGGTATACAATGATACCTAGTGTTATCAACCCATTTTGCTACCCCTACATCATTGATCCTTAGCCCTCATGATCAGTTTCATTTTTCCTGACATTAGGTGACTTTTTTTTCCAGTTTTACCCTTAACCGCGACCAGGGCCTCGTATGCCTGTGGTTAAGGGCCTTCAACCACAACCAAGGCCTATTATGCTCATGGTTAAGGCCCTCATTCCTCTGTTTTGAGGCTGCAGTTGGGAGAAATTTCCTAAATGACTTAGTACCTAGGAGATTATCTCGATTACTTATTGATTCAAGTTGGTCAGGACTCATCCATTAGAAGTTTCTCTAACTTCTTTTCATCTTGAGCATCCACATTCATCCCCCCAGGACCTATCATTTTCCTATTTATAATCGATCGTTTGAGAGGGTCAGGCTAGGTTGGAGAGCCAAGAGAGACAAATTGTTGTCATGTTGAGATCTTGATTCTTTATTGTTATCTTTCCATCACTTTGAGAGCTTGTGAGGTCTTAGTTTCTATGTGAGTTCTCTTCATACTTATCCATCACACCTAGTGGGGAAACTCTGTCAGATTGTGGAGAGGAGACATTGGATCAAAGGTATAGAAACGTTGTATCATATTTTTGAGATTAATGAAGATCTATATTCTCTCCCTCATATGATCGTGTTTCAGTTTATGTGATTGGTTTATAATTATATCGTTGTTTATACAACTAAACAACAATCCATTTCATTTCATTCAGAAAATTTTAATGGTGTAATGATTAATTTGCAGCGATTAAGGCACTTTCATTTGATGGGTGTTCATCAACAATTCCACTTGGTCAAAAGGTATAAGAGAGGTATAAGAGACAAGTTTGTTGATATGCCTTCTAGGCCTGTTATTTTTGTAACTATTATACTCAAGCATCATTTTGTTTTACATGAAAGTTATGTTCAGAAAAATGCATACTTTCAAGATGTACATTCAAGCTTGAGTCAAGTAAACCAAGTAGTGGAATTTGTTTACCATTTGCATCATAATTTGTTGTGTCATCTTGGTAAGAAGGATGTTACTTTTGATGGCGAAATGGACAAACCCACAAGTTCATTGAACGCAAGCACCAAGTCGATGATAGAGTTTGGCGTCAATTTTGTAAGGAGAGGCTTCAAAATTAAGAATAAGGAGAGAATGTTTAGATTCCATGTTTTGAATATTTCGCTTCAAAATTCCTTAATGAGATTCAGCAAGACACCATTCGTGACAGAAGAGAAAATTATTGAAGACGATGGAATGTTGGTTACCTTCGAGTGAAGCTCAAGGAAAAAAACTCGTCAAAGGCCAAATGGATTGAGATTGGAAAGGTGAGGGGATTGTACCCTCATCTACTTGAATGTGGAAAGTGATATTTTGGTGTTCAAAAGCTTCCAGTGGGGAGGTGTGACCAAGTGCTCAAAATTATGCTTGAAAATCAAAATTATCGGAATGGTGTGGAACTTGAAAAAATGCATAGATATCGTCGTTCTGAATCTGGCGCAACTCGTTTCATGTAAAACCGACACTGTATGCTCCCAGAAATTCATTTTGTCCACTTTGTCAAATAGGCAAATTTTTGGGAAAAAAAATTATAGGGATAGCCCAGTCAGCAGTTCGTACTGCTGTTTGGGCATGAACAGTGGCAGGTTGACTTCGTCAATGGGTTTTCTCCGTCAAATGAGGTGATTCCAAGTGGCATGTTGTGATTGGTTCGTTAGTGGTCGAATTTGATTGGTTGGGCTTGTGGCCAACCACATGTTGCCACGTGGCCCAACCAGAGGCTGGCACGTGGCAGCATGGGAGGCAACAAATTTTTTGGTTAATTCGGAATGGAGAAAGCGGGGGTCGAACCTGTGACCACAGATCAACCAACAACAAGCCTTACCTTTGAACCCTACGCCATGGTTCTTAAAAAACCATGTATCAACTATGGTTTTATTGTTATGTTGTTTCCGCATTGGGGGGAGGGGTTCGGGGTCTAGTCCCAGCCCTGGTCAACTCCAGAGGTAGGACCACAGGTGAGAGACTAGCCCCATGCCCCCAACCCGTAGCTGTTAACATATTACACTAACCACTATAATGTGACCACACCAGCCAAGACCGCCACTCAGAGCCGGAGCCGCAGAGCCCTAACCACCAGGGTTAACTACCATGGAGACCATGACTTTGCCAAATGTGCCCACAACCAGAGTTAAGTATGGTGGTTAGCCTAACCGACAATGCCTATTTAAAATATTTTTAATTAAACCATATTGTATATGGCTAGAAATCTGGATTTTAGGCCTCATTGGGAAAATTAGCGCGACGACAATTTCGCCCGATTTTCAGCAAAATCGGTGCTTAATTAACTAGATTCTGGTCAAATTTGTAGGATTGAGGAATTTGAGGAACGAATAGTGGAGAAACTAGGGGAAGTCATAACTTCTCCATATTTTGGTCAAATTCAGTGCAGAAAGAGGCTAAACAGGCATTTTTTGGCATTATGGAGCTGATGGAACATGTTTCAGAGTGTTTTGAGAACTATCAACACATGTAATCACACTTTTTACCATAATAGAAGAGGGCCAAGCCATTGGAAGTTGCACCAAGGAGACGTAGCCTAGGCAAGGTGAAATCCTTCATCATGTGTTGTTGTGTTACTCTTTATGGTGATGTTCATCTCTGCTAGATGTTGTTGTTCAGTGTTTTGTTTATATTAATTTTCTCATGAAATTCACAAAAAAAATCATGTTAAACTTGCGATTAACCTCTCAATCCTCAAGCACTTTCTTTATATTCTAAATAGGATCTTAGCACAACAAAACTAATATTCCCATTCATATCACTTCCAAAGGTTGCACTTGCACAGAGAGATACATGCAAAGGGTTTATATTGGGGTAGTATACCAAGGCCACCTTTCATGATAAGGAAATTCGAGCAAAGGCGATCCTTAAGGGAGTTCACTCAGACGTGTGTGGACCGTTCTCAATAGCTTCCACAACAAAACACAAGTATTATGTGATTTTTGTAGATATTTTTTCATGAAAGAGTTGGATTTTATTCATGCAAAATAAAGATCATAAGTTCTCCAAGTTTTGTGAGTTCAAGGCACTTGTCGAGAAAGATATAAGGAAGGAGGTGAAGGCTCTGAGGAGTGACACTGGTGGAGAATATGTCTCTAACGAATTCAAGAATTTATGTGCCTTAGAATGAATTCGAAGAGAATCGATAGCACCTCATAACCCACGGTAGAATGGGGTTGAAAAAATAAAGAACAGAACTACTGTGGGAGCATCACGAGCTATGTTGCATGATCAGGCCTTACCATTGCATCTGCGGGCAAAGTCATGAAATACAACAATATTTGTGTAGAACATAAGTCATCATCGAATACTTGGGATAAGTACACCAGAGGAATCTTTTTCAGGTAAGAGACCAGATGTGTCACATTTTAAGATTTTTGTTTCATCAGTTTATTTCCATGTGACAAAATATTCCAAGAAGAACCTAGAGCCAACAACAAAGTTATGGATATTTGTGGGGTACATTGATACAACTCAAAACTATCGGTTGTACTTTCTAGTACACAGGATGACAGTGGTCAAAAGAGATGTGAAATTCGATGAATAAAAGGCCATGCGAATTTCCCTTGAGAGGGAGCTTTAGGTGCATGCAGTTGAGGAGTTCTTGGCTCCAAAAGAAGAACGTCAAGATATGGAGCAGCCACAAGCAGAGGAATAGAGGGTGGAAGAACCCACTCATGCAGGGCCATCCACCAGAGATGGAAGGAAGCGCACTAGAGAGCCTGACAGATTTTTGCTAGATGCAAGAGAGAATGTGGGAGCACCCACATCATAGAGTAGGCAGAGAAGGTCCCCAGAGTGGTACACTGGCTACATGGATCTTATGAGAAAAGGTGTAGAGATAGAACCATCCTCTTTCGACGAAGCAGTGCAGCAACCAGTTTTGGTTGATGCCATGGTTGAGAAGTATGACTCCATTATCAGAAACAATGCATGGGAAGTTGTCCCAAGACCAATGGGGAAGTTAGTTGTAGGATCCAGGTGGGTCTACAAGGTGAAGTAGGCAACAGATGGAAGTGTGGAGAAGCACAAGGCCAAATTAATGGCTAGAGGGTTCTCTTAGGTGGAGGGGATATATTATGATGATACTTTTGCACCAGTCGCAAGGTACTCATCAATCAAATCCATCCTTTCAATATCAACATAGATGGGATTGCAGATACATGAGATGGATGTAAAAACAACCTTCCTCAATGGGGTTATTTAGGAAGAGGTGTACATTGAGCAGTGGGAGGTTTTGAGACCTTAGAAAGGGAGTCGCATGTGTGTAGACTCAAGAGAGAATTGTATGGGCTGAAGAAAGCACCTTGTGCTTGGTACACTAGGATCGACAGTGTTTTCACCGGGTTGTTCTTCACCAAGAGCGAAGCAGTTGCGATCCTTTATCCTATTGTGGTAGAAGGTAAGATTTTGATTATTGTACTTTATTTCGATTATCTGATACTTACAGGTGATGAGAAGCTCAGAAATTCTTGCAAAGAGGATCTTACAAGAGAATTTGAGATGAAGGACATGGGGCTCTTGCACTATTTCCTATGATTGGAAATATGAAAAAGAGATGGGGAGATATTTGTATCTTAGGGAAAGTATGCCAACGAGATCCTCGGGAAGTTCCACATGGAGGGAAGAAAACCCATGGAGACTCCTCTCGCAGGAAACTGGAGGAAGGAGGAAGCTACTTTAGGCGAAGTAGTAGATGCTACTATTTACTGGAAGCTTGTGGGTTCACTCGTGTATTTGGTGAACACACGACCAGAAATATGCAATACAATTAACCAACTTATTTAAGCTATGGCTAAGCCTACCAAGCTCTTTTGGAAGGCAAGCAAGCATGTGTTGAGATACCTCAGAGGCACTATAAAGTATGGGTTATTGTACAGCCGAACAGAGGGAGTGAAGCTTCAAGGCTTCACCGATGCAGATTGGGCAGGGAGTCCATCCGACAGGAAGAGCACATCAGGAGGCAAAGCCTCAATCATTTCGATTCAACGGAATAAGTAGGGATAATAGCTATACTGGATAGTACCTTGAATTTTCTATGAATCTCAATGATTAGAAATTGATTTAGAGAGAATAAATGAAATTATTGAAATTGAAATAGTGAACTGAGAGGGTTTCCCCTTCCTTCATTTTGAATAAGTTGTATCTTGCGTGAACTAATGAATAGGACTAGGGTGAAAATGATAGAAGCCAATAAGAAACTAAAATAACTAATTATAGTTATAGTAGGCATGGAGGACTGAATGAAATGTGGTTTATACATATCTTCATGAGACAATTACCTAAATTTTTCTTTTTTTAACCTCGAGATCAGAATAAAAAAGATCAATTGTCCCAATTCATACCAATTTAGGATCCTATACTATAGGATATGAATGAATGAACATGGATGAGAGGAGATCTATGGTAGAAATATCTTCATTATCCTAGAAATCCTCACATTCATTGAGAAACTAATGAATAGCACCCGCAAATCCCTTCACAAATTATCGAATTTAATCTTCTTACAGGGTTAATGAATTCTCAATCAGTACGATTAGATCACCTGGCATTATCTTTTTACCAGTAGCTATCAGAGATTGGACCGGAAGAAACCTATCTATAGACATAGCCAAAATTTTGTGAATTTCACGTTTAGGTGTAAGAATATGAATATCCAGCTTGCCCTTTCATTTCTAGATATTATTGATCCAATCATTTGACCCTCTAGATGAATTAGGTTTTTTCAATATTCATTCTTAGAGCCAGTAGAACCCGATATTACAGAAATTACACCTATTGCAAGGAGTAACTCATAATTTCACATAGCTAAAATTGACTAGTTTCTATTGCACTATCCACTTGGTTTTATCTAATGAGTAACGCCTACTCATTAATACAAGGTACTATATAATAATTCTGCGGCATAACTCCATCTGCGCCGGATACTATTGGAAAAGCAACATATATCTGTGTAGCACCAATGATCCCCGTGCAATCTTAATTGCTGAGGTCATCTACATGGGCATAATTTCATGTCGGAATGAAAAAGGAAGAAGTAAAAGTATCATATTTTGGATGAGTTGTGCGGCACTCATCCTCTTTTCGGTTCTAAAGCCACCGGTATGTAGAAGCTAATTCCAATAAAAAATTTCACGATCTATGCAATTGTTACAACATTGATTGAGGGGGTTCCTTATGCCCGAACCTAGGAATGCAATATTCTCTTATTTCTGTTGGGATTCAGTTGCCCAAACAGAGATAGAATAACTGCTGACAGGAACAGAATCATTCTCCTTTCGATACTCATCAAAATTGTATTGTTTTGTCAGAAGAAAGCTAGTTATACTGGTCCAGTAGACTTCACAGATACACTTGGTATAACATTGACAATTGAACAAGGATTGGAGAAGATATCAGTAGTTTTCCATTTCCTGATCTATATCTTTCATGGGATCAATTCCCCCTTGACTGACTTTACAATAATACTTGGAGCTGAGCATGTCTGGGAATACGGGAGAATGCTCCTTTGCTGACATTATTACTAGTATTAGATACTGGGTCATCCATATCATTACCATACCTTCTCTATTCATTGTAGGTTTCTTATTTGTCAGCACGGGTTTGGCTTATGATATGTTCGGGAGCCCCCGGCCAAATGAGTATTTCACAGAAAGTCAACAAGAGGTTCCATTAGTAACTGGCCGTTTCGATCCGTTAGAGCAACTCGATGAATTTACTAGATCTTTTTAGGAGGCACTAATGACTTTAGATATAACTTTTCCAATTTTTACAGTTAGATGGTTGGCCGTTCACGGGCTAGCTGTCCCTACAGTTTTTTTCTTGGGATCAATATCGGCAATGCAGTTCATCCAACGATAAACTATATACTAAAGGAAGAGGAAGTATGTAGATATGAAACCACCGAACCCGACGAACCCGAACGACCAAAATGTTGAATTGAATCGTAAACATAGATCACCGCAGTTTCATGGCACAACATGAACAGAGATTAGTCATGACTCGCCCGGAAGAGAGAGAGTACATGGCGGCCAATCAGGAAACATGTGAGTCCATCTAAATGAGAAATATACTTGTTGGTTTGTTTGGTCGATAGATGGATCTGAAGGTGATATTAGTGATAACTAGAGTTGCATCAAAATCTAGGTTAATCTAGTTTTTCATGACATGTCCAAGCATATTGATATATGGTATCACCATTTCAAAGATTATGTGCAGAGGTAGATAATTTCATTAGAGTACATTCCCACAGAGGAGCGGGATGCAGACATATTGACTAAGGCACTGGCAAGAAGAAAATTCAAGTTCCACAGAGATAGGAATAGGGTAGAAGATAATAATTTTCTTGTTTATAGGGAGCGTTGAAATGGCACCCAAAGGGGACTTCTGATTGAATTTTTCCTTAATTAAATTGGAAGAGAAATTGTAATTTCATCTCATAACAACTTGTAAGTGTTAACTGAGTCAGGAAGACTTAGTTAGCTCAGATAATATGAGTTGCAGGTCAAAGAGGAGGCATGTAGAGTTCTTCCTAGATTTTAGGGGGTCTTGTTACAACTATTTGTGAGTTGTAATTAGTTAACTCAATTAATTGAATTAAAATTAGTTTAACTGGTTCTAATTGAGAGATGAGCTAGTGATAGGTCCAATGAATTAAATCTGATTTAATTCACAAGTAGTGGTCAATCAGTTAACTGATCATTTTCTATATACATTTTTTGCATGACAGTTTTAAGGAAGGCCCAGTAGAGATTGAGCTTAAAGGGAAGATAATTATCAGTTGTATAATTAGAAAATTGTGTAGGTCATGCATGAGATCATCAGGATTCCTTGAAGGAATTGTGCAATCAATTCTTGGAAATTTCCTTATTAATAGGGACATAATTCCTCCAGGAATGCATAAGCAAGGCTAGTTAGACAGAGGCTGATAATTGGTTAAATATTTGACTGATTTTTCCTAGATCATAGTGAGACAATCAACAGAGTGCAGAGGTTTCTTAGTGAGGTAAATAGAATTGTATTGTTCCATGGTATTGAATTTATGCAATATACATATAGTGGGGTTTTGAGCAGTTTCTTTCCCCATATACATCTTGTGCTGTGTGATTGATAATTTCTAAATCTCTTACTTGTTATGTGATTGTGCAATCGTATTTGGTTTCCACAAATTTGTAGAAGGTTTCCATATTTTGTTTTAGTATATTACGAGATCAGATTGAATCCCTTTGGATAATTTCTCTAGTGAAAAATTAAACAATTTTACATTCCAGAAATGAAGTCTCTTAAATTTTGGAAGAACGAGACTCTTGAAGGATCATAAACCTCGGAGTTGGTCATTTGAGAATAT
Source organism: Pinus albicaulis (assembly GCA_034641835.2). Lineage (NCBI taxonomy): Eukaryota > Viridiplantae > Streptophyta > Pinopsida > Pinales > Pinaceae > Pinus > Pinus albicaulis. Next base: position 280,169,457 of record CM076571.1, read on the forward strand.
TTGGGTGTCTAGTTTATGTTCATATATCAAAAGATAAAGGAAAGCTAGATCACTTGAAATTATTAAATATTCGGTGGATACGGTGAGTCTTCAAAGGCTTATAGAATCTATTTTCCTAGGACAAAGATAGGTTGAAGTTAGCATGGAAATAAACTTTGATGAGAATGCTTCCTATTGAAAATATAAAGAGTTTCATGTGGGCTCTGATGCGGATGAAGAACATGAAGCTCTAAAAGAAGAAGCTTCAGGTCCATCCAATCTTGCATAATATCCCATATATCATAAAGAAGATCAAGAAGGGCCTAGGGATCTAGTGGACACAGTTGTTGTTCCTGAAATTAGGAAGAGACTAGCTTGGCTTATATCCATTTTGCAGGAAGCAAGACATGTAACACCACGTGGAACCATTAGGGCAAGCAAGAGATCAAAGAGGTATTTTGGATATGCAACATTAATGACTAATCTCATTGATTTTGAACCTTCCACATTTGAAGACGCAGCTAGCCAGCAAGATTGGAAGGATGCAATGTTGAAGGAATACCAATCTATTATGAAGAATGATTTATGCTAGATTATGTCGAGCCCTGAAGGAAAGTCAGTGGTAACATCGAAATGGGTATATAAGATCAAGAAATGCAGTGGATGGAAGTATTGACAAATATAAGGAAAGATTTGTGGCTAAAGGGTTCTCCCAGAAAGAGGGAGAGGAGTATGATGATACGTTTGCTCCGGTTTGCAAGTACACTACCATTAGATCTATTATTTATATTGCTTCTTCTATGGGTTGGAATTTACATCAAATGGATGTAAATACTTCTTTCCTTAATGGTGTGATTGAGGAAGAAGTGTGCATGGAGCAACCTCAAGGTTTTGAGGTTCATGGAAGTGAATCTACCCTTTGCAGATTGAAGAAAGACTTGTATAGACTTAAGTAAGAACCTAGAGCCTGGTACTCTTGAATTGACAGTTACCTGAAAAGACTTGGTTTCTCCAAAATTGATGTTAATCCAACATATACATCAAGGTTAAGAAGAACGAACCAGTGATCCTATTATTTTATGTTGATGACTTATTTTGACAGGTGTGAAACATCCCATTATTCGAAGTAAGAGGGAGCTAGTTTCTGAATTTGATATGAATTATCTTGGGTTTATACACTACTATTTGGGACTATAAGAAGGGTAGAAGCTTGGTAAAATCATCCTTGGTTAAGGAAAGTTTATTATCAAGATCGTGCAAAAGTTTGGGATAATGCTAGGTCCCTGTAATACTAGTGTATCCCCTTATTGTTATTGTTAGTGTAGCACCCTTATTGTTATTGTTGTGCCCATTTAGTCCCCATATTGTTATTATTGTGCCCCATAGAATCCCACTATTGTTATTATTGTGCCCTTACATTGTTATTGTTATGTTGGCTAGGATTATATTGTGACCCCTTGGAATCCTATATATAGAAATGAGGTTTTTTCATTTGTATCATTCAAGAATTGTTCATTTATCTAGTATAAAGGAGGTTTTTCCATCAAAGTGGCTGATTTATAATTCATTGATATGCCGTTTCTTCTATTTTGTGAGTTGATTTCATAACATTTGGTATCAAAGATTTGGATTCTAGGGTTTCGCTGCTGCAAACAACTCATCTTGGAATTTTCACTCTAACTTGTATTCTATGAAGGTTCAGAAGCTGGGAAAAAAACCATTTGAGATAAAATCCTCGTGTAAAAATTTCAGACCTTATTCCACTATATTTTCGGAGATACGATCTAAGGAAGTTAGGGTTTTTACAGGTTGTAAAATTTCATCTCAAACAGATGGACGAGGGAAAATCGTCATAAATTTTGTTTCAGACATCTGATTGGAATTCTATTAAAAGTTTCCGAAATTGCACAGAATGTAGTTTCTTTTGTATCAATTTCAAATCCAAAGGTCGAAACAGTGACGCATGGCACATCGTACAAGTTCTCTCTACTTAACTAGTCCATAATTAGGCCATTGTGGGAGATCATGCATAACTTTACCTTGAAGAATCCAAATTAGGTTTGATCTATGGCATTGGAAATAATACACGGAGGGCTACTACAGGACCAAAGATCAAATCTTGAGGATCTCAAATTACAGATATACATCATTTTCAATATTGAGCTCTTTAAAATCAAGAAAAATGTGTGTATTTTTTTTAAAAATTGCATAAGTCTTGTTTGAAAAATGAGTTTGAAATGATTCCAAAGGAATATTGAAGCATAGATATCAGTATTGGGTTATAAAATACCACCAAAAAATATTTCCACACCCATTAAGCCCTCAGAAGTATCTACTGTCACTCATGAAGAGGAAGAAGTGCAACATGATATATCAAAATTACGAGACCAAGTGAAACAAATTTTACTCTGGCAAAGAGTAACAAAAAATGAAATGGCAGATAAGATGGATGGTTTGAAGAAATACATGGATGGATTGAAGAAAGGAGTGGAAGATAATATGGATGATTTGAAGAATGGCGTGGAAGCTAAGATTGATGGTATAGAAGAAAAACTGAAATGCAACATGGAAGACATGAAGAATGACATGGAAAGTTTGAAGGAAGGTTTGACAAAGCTGCTACAAGAAATGATTCCTAATGGCGAAATGGTAGTAGATGAAACTCATGATGAGAAAAAAAGAAATGTTAATCATGATTTCATAGACTCTAATGTTGGATTTAAGACCCACCATATTCCAAAGATCGATATGAGGAAGTTTTATGGCAAAGATCCGGTAACATGGATACTACAGATGGAGTAATATTTTGATCTCCATAATGTGAAAAACACACAAAAGGTACGCATTAAAACCTTATATTTATAAAAAAATACATACGTATGGTATCGATGGATTTTCTTTCGTAAAAAAATTATCACTTGGTCTATTTTTATGGAGGAAATGATAGCACATTACGACGATACAAAGAGAAACACCTTCTTTAGCCAATTGATAAATATAAAAAAAAGGGTTCAATGGTAGATGATTCAGATTTATGCAGGAATGCAACAAAATACACATATAACCATATATACAAAGATGCAGTGGAAATAATACTTCATTTCATTAATATCAAAGAATTGAAATTTGTTTACAGACACAATGGAAATAAATTGGCTAGGGCATTAGTAGCTTATCTTTGGGAAGAGATGTGGTGGCTACAGGCCTCTGAATTCTGAATTGTGTTCTGATGAGGCTTAGGGACTCATTTATTATTGGTACAATGGATGTGAGGTGCAACAAGATGATGAGCTTAGTGGAAAGAAGTCGCCTTCACTAAGTGGGCCAGCAGGCTATTTTTGGCGCAAAGTCTATTTTTAGACATATGGATCATGTTCTATGAGTTGCAGGATGCTATTTGTGGATGGTTGGTCAAGTCGGAAAAAATAGATGGACTTCTATTTTTAGACATACTGGGCGAAATCTATTTTTAGATTGCCACTCTAAAAATAGATATGTCGAATATTATTAGCTCTTAATAATATTTGGACTCTAAACATTATCTTATCCTCTTGGAGCACTTCAGTTTGATGCCTAGATGTGGCACATGCAGCTGACAGAAGGAATTACACTATTCCTAGGGTTTAGTAGAGCTATTTCATGGTTGACTTCAGTTAGAACTCATGTGACAGAGTTTGGTGGAGTTGATGAGACAGTTAATGGAGTTGTGTTCAGTTTAACTTAGTTGAGCTAGTTGTATCTAGTCTAACTGATTGATACAATTAGTGAGAGTGGTGTGAATTAATTATTAAATAATTCACTAATTATAAACTCATAAATCAACTAAATAATACATCAGTTAACTTCAGTGCATGGACAGTTTCAGTGGAGACCAGTGGAGAGGTAGGTGAAAGAGCAGTGTGACTATCAGTTGTGACTATACTGGTGCATGAGATTTGCACACACATTGATTGAGAAGCCAATGAGGATTGCGTAGTACATACTGGTGGGATTTGAACCTTGATCTCATGATTATCCATATTGGATTGCGCAGTAGAGGCTGGCTAACAGGTGGAGCAGATTGGAGCAAGTGTTTTGTATGATCTGAGCTTGTGTAGTGTGTAACAATTGGAGATTGTACTGAGAGCTTGTGAGGAGTTTGTACAATGATTGTTACATGATCTCTATCATTATAATATACAGATAGTTGGGGGTTTTCAGCTTTAAGATTTCCCATAAATATTGTGTTTATATGTGTGATTGTTTATGGTTTTAATGTGCGCATGCGATTGTTTAATTTCCACAAATTGATGATCAATAGTAGAAGAGGTTATGTATTATGCATGAAGCTCAAATAGTGTGTGATCAAGATAATCTCGGTGAATAATTTAACATTTATTCAAATTTCTACAATGGAAAACCATAAACATCCAAACCTAACCCTAGGAGATGAAGCGCCAAAACTATGGGCAACGTTTGGGAGTGGTACATCGGCACTCGGGTAATGCTTTGGCATATGATCTACGGTTTGACGTCAACCATACCTCATTAGAAAATATCTATCCCAGGACTACAAGTTGTGACGGAGAAATATTTTTCCACGAACCCACGTTGCTCCCATTTTTCCCAAAAACACGTTTAGGGCCCAAAACGCTCCAAGTTCAGCAGACCCAAAACTCGCTAAAAATAGCAAGTTGTGATAATTAAGGAAAATTTGAAAAAATGAAAGAAACAATGGTGGGGCCCCAGGGGTGGAATAGGGTGGTTTGCCACTTCAATATCCACCGGATCATTCCTCCCCCTTAGGAAGCAATGGTCCACATTGCATTGAGGCCCATGAGATGAGGAAACTTAATCGAATTTGGTCCCCGGTGAACCACTTGCCTTGGTGCGGTGAGCGCCTGCCTTGTACTGGTCAACCCGATACAGTTTTGGATCTTCTAATGGGCAGTTCCTGACTTTCATGTCCATGATACAATCTAGGTGGCTTGTTCCATGCATTTTGGGTTTAACTATGTTGGTGTGAGTTGTTCTGAAATGCCTGGAGGTGTCCAAAGAGAGGTGGAAGTAGGCCGAAGGGCACCACATTGAATTCGGGTGCACTAAGGAATGGTGGAATAACATCAGAATATTGAGTGGGAAAAGCTTGTGGTGGGCTCAGTTGGGGCACTCTTCTACAAATGTAGCTACACTTTGTCACCCACCCGGGAAGTTGTGTGGCACCCGATGTTGATCATGTCATTGCATTCTTAGAATTCATTTATCCAATATTTCATGAACTGCTTGACGAATATGATGAACAGTGCTCAATGAGTGCCACTCGCTTTGTCGCCAGACTGACATGAGCCGACTCGACCCGGAAAGAGCTCTGTAGAACGGCACAGATACTGCCAAATGGGACATGTTGTTGAACGGCTCCACCGCAAAGGGGCTATGTCCGGGTTGAGTCGGAGAGCCCGTGTTTGGCACCGTGTTGTACATAGGGAAGGCTCCCATCCCATGTGTGTGAATGCTTTAAATCAGGACAGGCGCAAAATGTGTTGAATCATCTTGTTGATCCCACTTCCTCGTCCGGCCATTAGCTCTGGGGACAGAGTTGTGTACTTCGTGATCTTAGTGTCCAAGATCGACTAAAGCATCGGACCAAAATGTGCCGAGGGACCGTTGTCTCTGCCTAGGAGGATGGGGACGGGATCCCAAAGTGCACCCACACTCGTCTGTGTTAACATTTAGCATGGCTTCTCGTTGTTATTATTCTTCTTACAAAGCCACCATAGCCATCTCGAGAACTGTCTATGACGACGAAAAAACACAAACTTTTTCCATGCTTAGTATAAGGAAGGATCAACATGTAATCCATGGAGATGGATTCCCAAGGTTGAATAGGGTAGGTAGGCGGGCAGAGGCCTTGATTCTGATACCTGGCTTGGCAATGGCGCAAGCAAGACCATGATGTACTTTCCAACACTGCGGTCGAAGGTCTGCCAATAAAAATACTCGTTAAACATCGCACTCTTTCTTGACCCCAAAATGCCTGCCATCCGATCAGAAGTGTGCTTCCCAAATCATCTTGGCACGCTCACTTGAAGGAACACAAATATGTCCCAAGTGACATAGCAAGCAGATACTAAAGGTGAAAGTTTGGAACTTGCATACCCTCAAAGAGTGTTCCCATGTATGATCAAGTCCGGGTCGTCTTCTAGAGAAGCAACCAATCGAGTTATCGTGTCCATTGAGCTAAGAATCCTGCAGCAACACATCAAGGCTCGACCGAGGTAGTTTGCAACATTAATGGTGTCAGCTCTTCTGTATTTGATGTTCAAATGAACCGTTGTAGATAAGGGCCACTTCTCATCGATGGAAATTGTTCTATGACTTCCCTTCGTCTGCATGAACTACAAAATGCTGGTCCGGGTGGATGATCAGTTTCCTTCCCCAAAATGTAATGTTTACATTGTCGCAAGCCCGCAAATGGAACACATTTCTTTATCATAAGTGGGATACTTGTTGGTCGTGTCTAGATAGTGTCTCACTGAGGATATGCCACTCGATTCTCAAGGAGTACACCGTCCCACTGCATAGTCATAGGTATCCGTCTCGATATCAAATGGTTGTTGTAAGTCCGGTAATGTGAGCACCGCGCAGTAGTGGCGATGTTTCACTCGCGCAAATGCTTCGTTGATATTTTGACCAAAATAATTTTCTTCGCTCCTCCTCGGTGACTTGACTAAGGGGCCAAGTGATATGAGAGAATCTCAACACGAACTCCGGAGAAATTAGCAAGACCCGTAAAGTTGTGAATCTCCTCGTTAGAGTGGTTGTGACTAGCCAATCCCGAATGGACTTGGATCTTGGATGGATCCACTCGCACCCCCATTCATCAACAATGTATCCAAGATAATCAACCTAGGTCATGCCAAAAGTGCACTTCTCCAAATTCAAGTACACATCCGTGGAAGCCGCAATGCTCGGGAGTACCTATCGAATGTGGTGGAGGGTGCCTTTCCCAAGTCCGGATTAAGATCAAGATGTCATCCATACACTACTACAAATGAGTTGATGAATGGCCGCAAGATGTCATCTATCACTTCATGAAGGCTAAGGGAGTAGTCAATAACCCAAAAGGCATGACCAACCATCCGGTGCCAGGCCCTCCTTGGCTTTGCTGTAGTTCTCCACACCGAGGGTTCGACTGCACTGTGATACCTAGACTTCAAATAATCTGGTCAAATATTTCCCATCTGAGTTGGTCCATAAGGTCATCAATCTGGGATCGGGCATTTATTGCGGAAAATGATCTTTTCGTAACCCGATAGTCAATACGAGTCTCTAAGTCCCATCCTTCTTTTGCACCAACACGACGGCTCCCCATGGTGATGAACTCAAACCTGCATGTGACCTTTATGCAATAGCTCCTAAATTTGCTCTCTGATTGGCCAAGCCCAAACAAAGGTGACTGATAGATCGTCCATTAGCGCAACGCACTTGTCGTAACGATGGGGTACTAACCGATAGTGTCAGAAAACTCCCCGTGGGTGAGGGTGAAGATGTCCCCGGTACTCCTCCCACCTTTCCCATTTATTGTTGCTGTGCAGGAGCCCCTCGTCTCTGAGGTCGTGGGATAATATTTTTCTCTCTTGTCCAAGTGATCGAAAAACAAATTTCCTAGTTTTGGAAATGAGTTTATCGCATTGTTGTTGTGCAAATCAAGGAGATAGAAGCAGCTATGGTACTGCATCCCTACAACTTATTTCCAAAGTATCAATAACAGCAGTATCGGGACTCATACACAAGATGTCACTTCCACAAGTATGGTTGGCCTAATAATATGAATACAAGCATCAAGAGGAGCACCGGCTACATAATAATTTCATTTCAGGAATGGCTTCACATGTTGGGGAGGCAAGACTGCTATCGACGTGAGATTCCATCCTTGGTAGTTTCCCCGATGGTGTATAGTTGTGGGTGTTGTGGTCGGCAAGCCCAACCGCTCTGACACCTCGAAATGAGGTTCTTTGGCTACTACTACCGAAAATGAACTATAGCGAGGAACTATTTACCTATTATCCGGGGAGTGGAAGAGATGCTCCTGCTAGTATGAATCTTGGATTCGAAGCAAGGAAAAAGACTACTTTATCTACGCATAACTAATACCTCAAATGCCAGTAATATCGCTAATATCTCGCATCTTCAATTAGATGATCAAGACAAATGCCGCAAAATCTAGATCTATGCATTAAGATAAATGCGCAGGAAAAATAAGATTTACTCCATGTATCCAATATACAAGTGTTGAGATTCGCAACAAGAGGATGAGCTTAGTGAAAAGAGCCTTCTTCACTAAGTGGGCCTCGGGCAGGCTATTTTTGGCGCAAAGTCTATTTTTAGACGAGGCTCATTTTTAGACATGTCGATCATATTTTATGAGTTGCAAGATGCTATTTGTGGATGGTTGTCAAGTTGGAAATAGATGGACTTCTATTTTTGGGACAAGAGTTAGCGTAATCTATTTTTAGATTTAGCCTAAAATAGATATGTCGAATATTAATAGCTCTTAATAATATTTGGGACTTTAAACATTATCTTATTCTCTTGAGCACTTCATTAAGTGCACAAAATGTGGCACAGAGTCAATGCAGGAATTATGCTATTCCCGAGGGTTTAGGGAGCTATTGCATGGAGGACTTCGCTTAGAACTCATGTGACAGAGTTTGGTGGAGTTGTAGTAGTTGGTGGATTTGTGTTCGCTTTAACTCAAGCAGAGGAGTGGAGTCAGTTGCATTCAGTCTAACCGATCGATACCATCTGGGTGAGAGTGGTGTGAATTACTCATTAATTAATTCACTCAAATAGTAACTCATTAATCAACCGAAGAATACATCGCTTAACTACGCTCATGGATGGCCGTGGGACTAAAGGGGAGGTAGTGAAAGAGCAAAAAGTTGACTATCAAGCTAGACTATAGTGTTGCATGATTTGCAACACAAAATGATTGGGTTGGAGATGCCAATGAGGATTACAAGGTAATCCATGTGGATTTTAACAGTTCATTCAGAGCTATTCTTCGCCAGGGATTGCGCAAGAGAGGCTGCCAGTTAAAGGCGCAGACGCATGGATTTGCTAAGACGGGCTTGATTATGTGTAGCAAGTGTATTGTACCGAGAGCTTTGTGAGAAGATTTGTATGAGATTTTTACATGATCTATATGACATATATTATATACGTATAGTTGGGGTTTCTAAATTTTAAGATTTCGTTAAAACACTCGTGTTCATATGTGAATTTTATGGTTTAATGTGTAATGCACTGATTTAATTTCTGCATGATGATCAATAGTAGAAGAGATTTTGTATTGTGCATGAGAAGTTAAATAGTGTGTGATCGAGAATCTTGGATGTATAACGATTAGTTATTTAATTTCTACATGGTATCGAGTGATATTGATCGAAGTGGTTGATTTTTTGCCGGGTGGAATCTCGACCTATGCAGTTGTTTTCGTGTCGAAGTTGAGATGTCTTTCAACTGACAGACAAGAGTATGCCCTCGAGGGACAAGATGGAGGCGTGTTAGGAGGATAATGAAGGAGTTCATGTATTTGAGAAATTCCAAACTCCGGCTCGTGATGCCGCCGCACTTGACGCATGGCAAAGAGGATGAAATGTCAAAGGATTCTCGTTGAAGGTGAAGGATCACATAGTGTCCATCCTTCATGGTAAAGCTTCCATTCTTGATGTGGAAAGCTTGACTGCATTCTTTCCAAAGTAAGAGCGATTAGGAAGTTGGCGCTCAAAGATAAACTCAAAGAAAATAAAAATGCAGAAGGCGATAAATATACCCAAGTACTCACGGTTTGTCCTATGGTGGATGAGCTAGGGAAGCGTTGGGGGTTACCGTAGATGAAGATGACTTGGTAATATTGGCTCTCCTCAAGCTCAAAAGAGCTGGCATTCCTATGAGGACTTTTCAATGGTCGAGAGAACCGCCACGATGGAGCTACTTTGGTTGATCTTGTGCAGAGGAGATAAGGCTATACCAGTGGATGGATCTTCATCGAAGAATGAAGATGAAGAAAATTTCTCTTTGGTTGCCAAAGAAAGGAAGGGGTTGGAAAGAAAATCTCAATCAAGGCGAAAGGCAAGAAGTGTGAGAAATGTCCAAGGTGTAGTCTTCCACCGTCACCAACACTACATTACGCCACTAATTGTCCACAAACAATAAAGAAAAATAAGGTGTTTCGGATTCAGAACTCGGAGAGGCCTTAGCCTCATGGGGGCTTGAGGCCGGATTTTTCGCCGATCGCATGTTTGGTCTCAAGTGTTTATGATGGGATCAGCAGAAGTTGACAAGGTGCATCTTTCCATATGACCGAAGACAAAGATTTGTTCAATTAATCCGGATGAGAAGGATCTTGGAGTGCACATCGAGATGGGCGATGATGGTAGATACAAGAAAATCGCATCGTGACCATTTCCTTTGAGGTGAGCGTCCGGTAAACCCTTCATATACAAAGGATGTCATGCATGTTCCAGGATTGAAGAAGAATCTCGATCTCTCAGTTATGTTGGAAGACAAGGGATATGATGTTGTCTTTAGAGAGGGAAAGGGCTTCTATGTAGGTATAACCGGTGAAACCTGAGGGATAGGGGTTTGAGTTAAGCAACCTTATCAATTGTGGGTGGTAGATGGTTGTGCAAAGAATGGCGTGCAAGGCGTAAGGAGTGGTGATCCAAGATGAGGTGAGCCGTGGCATAGGAGATTGGCCACCTTCAACACATTGAAACTTTGTAGCCAGATTATCGGGCTTCCTAAAGGTACACTTGCGTAGGGGTCAAATCAAGCAAGTAAGGATGTGCCTTGGGGAAAATTTGTGAAAGCCACTTTTCATGAGAAGGATAGTCAAACAAGGGCGACACGATCCTGAGAGAATCTGCTACTGCATGTGTGGACCTTTCTCGCAGCCATAAAGAAATCAATGTATTATGTGATCTTTGTTGATGATTTTTCAGAAAAAGTAGATATTCTTCATGTATGAAGAGCGAGATACTCAAAGTCTCCGTGAGTTCAAGGCACTAGTTGAGAAAGAATCAGTAGCTGGGTGAAGGCTCTTAGAGAGATAATGGTGGTGAATTCATCTTATGAATTCAAAGACTTTATGCCGTTGTATGAATTCGAAGAGAGCTCATAAATACCATAACCCACAAAGAAATGGGGTCGTGGAGCTGCAAAGAACAACGCACGGGGTGTTGCATGAGCGCCGATGTTGCATGATCAGGCCTTCCCATACACTGGTGGGAGGAAGCATGCAACACTATGGTTTATGTAAAACCGTTGTCCTCATAGAGTACTTGGCATGATTATCGAAGAGGTGTTTCTTCGGTAAGAAGTTCGTATATTTCTCATTTGAAGATTTTGAAACAATTCGCTTACATTCATGTGACGAAGGATGCCAAGAAGAAGCCGAGCCGACCGCAAAGGTTGGGATATTTGTAGTGCCACGTAAACACCCTACAACTATCGTGTGTGTATTTTCCAGAATACGCCTCAAACACCGTTGTGCGACGGATATCAAATTTCATGAGAGAAAGCCATGAAGTGTTAAATTTTTGAGAGGGAGCCACACTGCATGCATGAGGAGCTATTTGTTCCTAAGGATGAACCTTCTGGATGTGGATCGCCCATACAAGAGGAGGTTCATGGAGTGGAAGAACCACTCATGCAAGCCAACCATCGAGGGCCATGACTATAGAAGCCGAGGATCGAATCATGATGTGCAAAGGCAGAATGGGTGGAGCCCCTACATCACAACGGCATGAGACAAATACCCGACCATATACCGGATACATGTCTTTAATGAGTAGCAGACAGACAACTATTTTCTTCAGAAGTCAAATGGAGGACCCGATGGGTATATGCCATATATGGGAAGAGTATGATTCGATTGTTAGAAATGAAGGCATGTGGTGATTAACTCAAGGCCGAAGGAAATCGTTGGTAGGTTCAAGATAGATCCATAAAGTGAAGAAAGCAAATCGAATAAAAAGGAGCGTCAAGAAGTACAAGGCAATATTTGCTGTCTCATAGCTTCACAGATTGAGGGGATAGACTATGAGGAAAACTTTGTGACCGCAAAGGTACTCCTCCATACGTACTATCCTTCATCTCTAAGCGCAGATGGGGTGGCACATTCATCGATGAGAAGATCGCTGCCTCAATGGGGCCACAGGAGGAGGTGTACAGAGCAGCCCGAAGGTTTCGAGATCTTCGCATCGATTCGCATGTGTGCAGTTCAAAAGGGCGTTAGATGGGTTGGAAACAAGCACCCCGTGCTCGTACACACCTGATATGTCAGCTATTTCACTGACTTGAATCTCCAAGAGTGAGGCGGATCCGAACCTATACCAGACAGGAGGGTAAGTTGTTGATCATTGTACTCTTGTAGATGATTTGATTTTGACGGGGTGATGAATCGTTGATACACTCATGCAAGGTCGATCTTCCAAAGGATTTTGAGATGAAGGACTTGGCCTCCTTCATTACTCGGGATTGGAATTTGGGCAAGACAATGATGGATTGTTCAGGTCTCCAAGGCAAGTATGCTCCTGAGATACCTGAGAAGTTCAACAAGCAAGGCCGCAAGCCTATCGATACCTCTTCCCGGTGGTTGGAGGAAATAGGATGCTACATCGACAGAGGTAGTGATGCCACTTTTTATCGACAATTGGTTGGTTCGTCATGTATCTAGTCAATACATGACCAGACATATGCTATGTTGCCACCAAATTTTCACAGCCATGGTTAACCTTACCAAGCTCTTTGAGGGCAGAAAGCATGTATTGAGATATCTCAAAGGCACATCTAGATATGGATTATGGTACGTATACTGATGAGGTGAATGCCAGCTGGCTTCATGCATGAAGACCGGGTAGGGGAGCCCAACGAACGTAAAGATACATATCCGGAGGGATATTCAAGACGGGGTCTACAAATGTTTCTTCGTACGTAGGAAATAGATCCATGGCACTCAATTTAGTGGAGGATGAATACATGGCAGCATAAGTTTGGTCACGTAGGCTATATGGATGAGGAAGATCTTGCTGGATTGCTCAGCTCACACTTAGATCCTACTTGATATATTGTGATAATCGGACAGTTGCATCAAACTCCTGCTAATCCAAACATTTCATGATAGATCTAAACACATTGATATCCTATCATCATACGTAGATTGTGCAAGTGGAAGATCATGCGTTACTTACATATTCCCAAGGAGGATCGTGATGACATCTCTACAAGGGCGCTCACTAGAAAATTTGAATACTATAGAGGTAGGATCGTGGTGGCGTATAATCCCTATCTCGTTGAGAGGGAGTGTTGAGATTGCAACAAGATTATGAGCTTAGTGAAAAGAGTCGCCTTCATTAAGTAGGCCCGCAGCTATTTTTGGCGCAAATTATTTTTGTATCATGTCTATTTTTAGACATGTCGTATCATATCTTATGAGTTGCAAGATGCGTCTGTGGGATGGTTACTGTTGGAAAAATAGATGGACTTTTATTTTTTTAGACATATTATATACATATAGTTATTTTCAATTTTCGCCTTTCCGTTAAAAACATCGTGTTCATATGTGAATTTATGGTTTCAATGTGTGTGATGCAATTGATTTGAATTTCCGCATGTGATCATTGCAGAAGAGATTTTGTATCAGGTATGAAGTTAAAGAATGTGTGATCTGAGAATCTTGATGTATAAATATTAATAGTTATATAATTTCTACAACAAGAATATATCCAATGAAATTTTTATTAATGGCACCCCGGGAGGAAAACACAAGAGGGTGGTCCCTGCTCTCCCTAATGGGATGGGTTCTTGTAAGTCCTCATGACTGTGATTTATAATTCCTCTCTGACATGGTGTAGAAAACCTGCATGTAATGGAAAAATAGTGGCTATGAAAATGGATCAATAGCTGTATCTCAAGAGTTGAGAGATCCGTAGTGATCTTTAGGCAACAAAGGTGACAAATCAATGGAACCTCTTCTATTTATAACAAAATATTGAGTTAGTCTAGAGATTGGCATAATTAAAATATTATTAACCAAATCTAGATCCAACTTTTATGGAATATTTTATTATATTTGTTGGAGGGAAAAGGAATTTGACTTGAGTCAAATCCCTTTATTTGTAAATAATAAATAAAATGTAAATGATTTATTTATCATTTTAAGGATAGGGTTGAGTAATAATCAAATAATGATTTATTTAATTATTTAAGGGTGAATTAGTCATATTTTAACAAAGAATGTTATTTAAATAAGATTTAAAACAATTATTCTTAGAAAATAAGATAAATAATGATTTATCTAATTATTTTCCTTGTTTTGGGTTAAATATAACCGTAAATATTAATTAAACTACTATTTAACTAATTATTTTTAAGGAAAATCCAAATAAATGTATATTTATCAGGATTATTTCATATGGGGTTTCCTATTTATACCATAAAAAACTTCTTAATAAAAGTGATTTACTAAGTTATTATAGTGAAAGCAATTTTACTTGGAGTAAACTGGTCTTTACATGATGTACTTCAGTCCATCTAATGATAATATAAGTTAGATGACCAAAAATGGTGTAATGCATTGCCCCTCAACGGCGAGTGTTAGGAGCTAATCGTATGACCAAAGTACATTGTAAGAACTCAATCACTAGACATCGAAGGGGAAGTCAAAGAGAGAGAAGTATAAGGTAAACCAGAGGCTAAGAGACCTAGACCCCGAGGAGTGCAATCCCAGTGTGCAAAGTCTTTTTAATGGAGTGAGTACCTACTATAGGTGGCGGGGAGGCATACTCATGCCCGCCGAGGCATTACACTCACGTGGTGGCGCTCACAAACCACTAACGCAATAATTAAGTATATGCTTGCATAAACACGCCCCGCATGAATGACATAACAATGAATCCTACATACATATCACAGGCCTAGGATAACAACTGTGACTTGAACAATGATATCCGAGTACATGCGATATAAATGCTAACCCATATGCCCCCGAAAACAGAAAGGGCTCAAAATATGACCGATGTATGCAAAAAAGGCGCCGCAAGTGGCTAAGGCCGACATCAAATGTATGGAGCCGCATCAAAGGCCGTAATGAAGAGGTCATCCAAGTGTGTGGGGGGCTACCCGTAACCACCCCCCTCATGAGGGCCGAGACATCTCACACACACTGACCACTGATACCGCCTACTACATCACTAAACCATCGAGTATATGTATCTCGATCATGCCGAAAGGAGATGGAGTCAGAAACAATCAAGTCAAAGGGTAATAAGGAGTCCCTTTCCTCGTCCGGGAGGCACCGAACAAGAGTGGAATATGGAACTGTGTACACCCCGCCCCCTAGACCCCGTTCGGAATGAAATGAGTTGATGTCGGCTGTATGAGTACGCCATAGGTGAGGCAAATAAGGGATCCTCAATTAAGGCGCGAGAGAAAATAATAGAGTACTGACAACCGACACCAATGATGATGATGAAATGGGAGGACTGCAGCTTAACTGACGATCTCCTTGTTAGAGCATAAATGGCAGGATGACTGCAGCGACCGACACAATATTACGAGGGATAGGGGACAAAACTGTACTAAAGGCCATAATGTGCGAGATGAGAGAGGGACCAAGCAATGAATGATGGAGGAATATGGCGAGATGTAGACCTAGGATAGACTCCATGGAAGCAATGATGATTCAACCTTGATGCTCTAAACTAGGGGCAGGATCGATGGTGCTCACAAATGTAAAGGGTCTAAATGGGACTCATAAAAGCACGAGTGCAAGATGGTAACTCACCAAGAAAGTAGACATCAAAATAAAGTATGGGGTCACATGGTGCCCCCAAGACAGTGTTGCAAGTGAAGAAATTCGATTTTGAGGAACTATGAAGTGGCGCTTCTGGACAAAATGTGTCCCGGTGAAGTATCAATTCGACAAAAAAGCTAATGATACCCATTTCGAGGGCTTGGTGAGATCTTTCCAATGTAGACTAGCTCGTCAAACCGAGTTGCCACTTGGGCTTTGCCTGGGCGTAATCGAAAGAAAATTAGGGGTTTTCTTTTACTGGCATTTTCCTTCCAAGATTCACTCATTTTCCTGGAGCTGTAGAATGTTAGAGGAGAGGAGGCTCCTAAATCTTTATATGGTTGTAGCAACCATGAACCGACCATTGGAATTTGAGATCTACTCGCCTGTAAGTAAGATGTCTAATCCTACTCTTGTGTCATTGGGTTGAAATTTCAAACTAGGTACCCGTGAGTCATGAATGTGCCAGTCGCACTTTTTTGGGTATGCTCCTCAAGCACTGGTAATAGGTATTGGGCAGAAATCGCTACCTATCCCAGGGAATGACTCCAAAGTGCGAATTCGTCGTAGAAAGGGGTTTTCAAAGGTTATTTCTAATGAGATTTGATTTTTATTTGAGGGGTATATGCCCCCCAAGCATGTTGTGGACATGCCAAAATGTATTTAGAAAAAGGGAAATATAAAGATTTTAATGATGTGGTGCGCCATTTGTTTTCGGTATGGTTATGCAGCTTGAGAAAGGAAATAGATGATTACAATCTCAGACCGCATATATGAATCAAAATGGACTTTAAGTTTCCCCAAGTTGCATATGGTGTTACTATCCCAAAGAGAGGGATTTTGAGATAATGAATCGATGTTCTCCTAAAACTCATAGGTTGGTCAACCACAATGTCTATGAGACTGGTTGCTAAATGTAATATGAAGAAATGATGAGGGGTATCATCCCTAGAGTGATCTAAAGTGATATGGGCTCAAGTGTTCTTCTAAATGTGGAAGAATAATGGGACTAGAGTCGGCTGACTAGATTCACTAGGAGAGTGGTGGAGAACTACTTCTCCCGTATCTCAAATATAAGATGCCCCCCTTACCCAAACATTGGGTGTCAATGTAATGACCACAAGGTGCATGTGGTTCAAATGTATGAGTCTTGATGTAAGGAGTGAAAAGATAAGTCTTCGGAGTGGTGGCTACCTATACGTCGTCATCGTAATAGAAGATGGGATGACTTCCATGGAAGAAAGACCACCGATGTAGTGAAGCTACTCCTCAAGCCCATCATCATGAGAAGAGGGGTTCATCCATATGCGATCGTCACAAGTGGTGATTTAAGAGTAAGTAGATAACGGATTCTACCGATGTTGAGCCCAGGGTGATCGTCAAGGGGCAGCGTAGGGCGAACATCAAGAGTATCCATGGGGCCTACCAAGGGTCTCATGGATGATTATAGGTGGTGAAAATGGTGGATGAAGCTGGGCCCGCCTGCCCCACACAGAGAGGGAATATCAATGGGACAATTAGTGTCTTCAGTTTTTCCAAGAAAACACGCAACAAGGGAGCCGTGACTCGTTGTGCTTGGCCTCAAATTGGCGTAATGCTTGTAAAGAGAAACGATACTCTTTGAGGCGAGGAAAAGGTGAGTGTAGTGGCTATGGAAATCACACAAATAAGAAGGGTGATTTGTGCGCAATGGCTTGAGTTTCGGGATTGAATCGGTATAGTGACATATACCTCTCAACTGATATCGTATTTCGAAAACGTCTCATTAACCATGGACTCAGGTGATGGGCACTTCCGGACAAGTATGGGTGGCGTGGCCGACAACATCACATAACGCACATCGGATGGTACACTTTGGAGGCCGAGATTGCAAGGTGGTTTTCCGGTAGCCTTGTCCCTTTGATGCCCCTCGCGAGCTTCGCCTCGTTGGCCTCAAGGGTCACAACGAGAGGTGATTCCCTGCTGAGGTCAATGAGGCACCGTCGCAACGAGAGTGCTCAGGGATTCCCATTGGATCAACAAAGCAATATAAGGTTTGGGTTGGCCATGTGGGTAGCACCGGAGGATTTAGGTACCATACGGAATCCCAAGGGTCACCTGGGAAGAGAGAGGGTGCAGTGGCCATAATGTAATGTGTACACTCCGGTGGGGGAGCTAGAATCCAGATTCGACCAGGGGGTAATGGCTCAGCGGACGGCTCCAAGATGGTTAAGGCTTGGAGGAACCATTCCAGGAGGATAAAGGGGCTCATGAGCTAAATCAAGGGGTAAGGGCGAGGAGAAGAAGGTTCGAAGGTCGGTAAGAGGACATCATGAGAATCCGGTAATTGGGGGAACCAAAGGGAAAAGAGGTTGGAGTAGCCGCCCGACCTTCAAACAGTTAGGTAGCCACAACCAGCCAGGCATCCACCGTTCCGAGGGCTGGCTACCGTTATCAGGTTTGAGAAGGCAAGGGAGGTGGAGGCACGTCGAGGAGTTGGAGCACCAAGCTACGATACATATGGGCCGGGGTAACAAGCAGGGTAAATAAGAGGTTGGGCCAGAGGAGGCATGTTTGTATCCTAGATACGTGCTACCAGAGGGGGAAAGTGATGGAGGTGCTACACCTCCCCAGAAAACCACAACCCATGAGAGGCTGAGCATATGGATGAGAGAGAGTCTAACCGGCTACCATCCGCGCATGAGGTGCCCCAAGTGTATCAGTACCACTGTCCGGGAAGATCACGTAGAATAGTATAAACATAACCCGGCTTGAGCGTAGATTAGGCTTCATTTTAACGCCATTCGGAGGTGGCTTCTTTGGTTTGAGGAAATGCCATGCGACACTTTTCTCGATAGAGGCAAGAGAGATCTAAGGAACCAAGATTTTGGGCAGGTGATCGACATAGTGCTTTCTTCTCCATGATTCTTGGACATGATCTGAGTTAACGATGGGTCGCAGATGATCGACTCAGTGCTACCAACGGTGCCCGATACTGCATGGTTTGGCACGTAGAAGGAAGCCGGAAGCAAGATAAAAGCCCGGGCAAGAGTCGCCAAGGTGCTATGAGGAAGTGGTCTAATCAACATATCACTCTAGAAGTTTCACCCGTAAGCGTTCGTTGGAACAACCGAAGATGGATAGAGTCATCGTAATGGAGTTAGATGGAATACCACATGTGGAAAGATCGAACATGATTCAAGGATATCTCCAAAGAAGACCTTCAAAACTTCGGGGATGCCTGAAGAGATTTGTTGGCATAGGCAGCCACCCAGTCAGCCATGGTGTGTTAGGGGCGTTTATCAACCAAATACCCAACCGGGGATGTCTGCCCCAAGAAGGGGAGCAAGGGCGAAATGTAGTGTCCGTTACGTCCTGTTCAGTGGTATTCCCAAGATGAGGGCCGGGTTACCACTGCGCATTAGGTCCTCGCGCCAGACATGGTGAAGGTGACAGGAGGAGAACCGACGACGTAACGGTGGCGGGAGATCCCAAAGGACCAAGAAGAGCCTGAGGCAGACTTGGCCGAGGACTAACTTGACTCCTATGTGGAGGAGTTAGTATCCTCGGGGCTGAAACTCGAGATGAAGAATAAAGAAGTATTTGGGAGGTTGAATGCCTGTATGAATAAGGACAATACAACACACAAGGGAAAGAGACCAACAGGCAAGAAGGCAAGATCTGGTGATTATTAAATGTTAAACAGGCAGGTGCAAAGATCAACACTTAATAAGAGAGTCTTGCCTGGGTAGTGTTGTCTGGCCCCACTAGGTAAAAGTGTAAATTAAATTTAACCCAATGGGGAGAAAAAGAGTAAAGGTATACCTATAGCAAACTCAATGTTTATATGAATGTAAAAACAGTAAAATAAAAATGAACCTGATAATGCAATGAGCAAAAACTAAGGAGACTTCTGTCATCCATTTATATATAAAAAGGACTAAACATACTAAAAAGTTAAGAGGAATGAATATATAGGCCCAGCATAACTAAGGCAGAGAAATGTTATCAAATCAGAAATTTGTTGTAAAAATAGGTGGCGAAAGGCCATCCGTGTGATGGAAGCAGAGTGCACCCTAAAGGAAAACCCAAAGATAAGCTAAACAAGGAAATTTGGGATGGATAACAAGTCGAGTCCAAGTGGATTCAAGGATGAGGCATCGATCCAAAAATGATTAAGACTCAAATTTCACACCCTATGACCACAAATACTTTCATGGAGGTAAATTAAAACAAAGAATCCCCTAGCTGAGGAAATGTAACAAGGCAGTCCAAAATGTGAAGGAGACTTTGAGGTCAATAATAACCTTACTGAATGTGAACCCCAAAAACTTTAAAAACTTTCAGAAAGTCCAGTTAAAAGCACTGTTTAATAGAGGTCGCACTTTTTAATAGGGTGCGCCCATGCATCCCAGATTTAGCTAATAAAAGTGCAACTTTGACTTTTACCTCTGAACAAATGAAGATTTGTCACCAACTGCACTGATGTCTGTCACCTACGTCCGAAAACATGTGGAAGTTAGAATTTTTATCGCTTTAGGGTTTTATGGGTTAAAACAACATCAAGAATAAGAAAAACAAGGGTATGAAGATAAATCCTAGGGTTTGGCGCTGGATATGTAAGGATCGTAAAATTGGTTAACGATCGTAATGGTAAACCCATGAGTCATTGTTAGTATGAATATTAATTCGAAGTGTATGAAAGACCAATTTTAGTCACAAGATAACTAACAATTTAACAAATAGAATGATCATAATATCTTCAGATTTGCAATTATATGATCAAGACAACACTGAGAAAATCTAGATCTATGCATTAGAGGACATTACCGCAGAAAAATAAGATTTTACCCATAGATCCAATAGACAAGACAGCAATATATCCAATGAAATTTTTATTAATGGTACCCGGGGAGGAAAACACAAGAGCGTGTTCCTTTTTAATCCACAGATGGCTTCTGTGTCCTCAACACTTCAGATGGAATTCCTCTCTCTTGATGGTGTAGAAAACCCAGACAAAATGGAAAAAAATATACAGTGATAATGGATCAATAGCTATTCAAGAGTTGAGATCCAAAGTGATCTTTAGGCAACAAAAGGTGACAAATCAATGGGAAAACCTCTTCATTTATAGCAAAATATTGAGTTAGTCTAGAGATGTGCATAATTAAAATATTATTAACCAAATCTAGATCCAACTTTTATAAATATTTGTATTATATTTGTCGTATGGAAGAGAATTCGATTTGAGTCAAATCCTTTATTTCAGAATAATAAATAAAATAAATGATTTATTTATCATTTTAAGATGTGATTAAGTAACAATAAATAAATAAATGATTTATTTATCATTTTAAGGATATGGTTGAGTAATAATCAAATAAATAATTATTTATTTAATTATTTATAAGAATTAATATATATTTAACAAATAATATTATTTAAATAAGATTTAAACAATTATTCTATAAAATAATAAGATAAATAATGATTTATCTAATTTAATTGTTTTTAAGTTAAATATGTACAAATATTAATTAAAATATTGTTTAACTAATTATTTCCTCGAGGGAAAATCAAAATGATGTATATTACTTAATATTTCCTTATGGGGTTTCCTATTTACCATAAACAACTTAATAAAGGTGATTTACTAAGTTAATTTCATAGTGAAATAAATTACTTGAGTAAAATTGGTTCAAGCATGATGTACTTGGGTCCATCTAATGATAATAGGTTAGATGACCAAAAAATGGTGTAACAGCCCCTCCTCCTCTAGATCTTCCAATTCTTCCTTCGGAACTCTCGCAAGAGCAACCATGGCGATGGGATCCGCATCACACCGTTTCCTCCTCTTCGTCATTCCCTCGTCGGCTCCTCGGGATTCAAAGTCGAGCATGCATCTGATCTCGTAAGCCCTCATCTTAGCCACTAGTGACCGTTGGGTCTCGAAACTACTTGTGTTGCAGGAGCTCTTATGGAACTTCTGTTAGCTCCCTATGAATTTTTCGACAAGCAAACAGGGGCTGTAATATTTTTTGAGCCTTCAAGAATGCATTCTCCGAAAACACATCATCCTCGGGTTCTCCGTGTCTTCTTTTTCCTTTGATAAATCCTCACCGTTGTTTCTAGTTAAAATCCCCGCTTTCTATGAATAAAATGCCTATAAAAGCCTCTATTTCCCTTATTTCCATCCCCATTAAGCCTCTATTTTCATCACCATTTTTCTCTCTCGCAAATTCCTCCAAAATCCATTTTTAGCCTCTCTAAATCATCCTAACTCCCCTTTTAAACCTTACAAACACCCTTTGTTTGGTTTAATAGCCCCTTATCCTCTCACTCTAATCCCTCTGCCTTAAAAAGCATTAAAATAGGCCAAAACACTTATTTTGCATATGAGACTTAAACCACTTTCGGCCACCCCAACCACTTCCCTGACATATGCCCCGTGCTCCAAGACCAAGCGCTTAAGCCCACTGCACTTATCGCAATAGGAATTTTCACTGAGCGTGTCTCTTTGTTAAAACAAAAATCTCCGACATGTGGATGGTCTGCCATGAAGGCCCGCATCGCAATATGGGCCACCGGCCGATTTGTAAAGATTCGATGGTCGCCGCACTTCCCGCACAAGCCCTATCTCCTCTTCCATCACTCCCTCCGATTACATGAGAGCCTCGACTGCCTTAGATAGGATGGGTGAAGCTGCTCAATCACAAATCACAAAGCGCCTAATCCCGTATCGTTATCCTCTGACGTGTGCCCCAATCAATCCTACGTCCATCCGGCTTCGATCCAACAAATTGCACTTCACTCGCCCTATTTCCCCGATCCCCGATCCAATCGCAAACTCGCCACCCCTTTAGGATCCGACGGTCCTCCTTCACTCGCCCATTCATATGGCCTTTTACTCCTCGCTCATCAGAGAATTCGCCGTCCAATCCCCGGATCCAACAAGATTACTCATAACCACTAACCATCCCTTTTCACCTTTGTTTCCTCCTCCGTAGATCCTAACTATCAGATCATCGGACGGCTTCCTAATCAAAACCAACTTTGACGGCCTCACTCCCCCCGTCGTCCACGCACGGCTCCTGCTATCGCGCTTCATCCATCATCGTGATCCGCCGATCCGCATCCACAAGAAGAATATCGCGCAACTTTGGCATCCGAAGTTTAACATTTCAAATTCACATGATAAGAGATTTTAAAGGGCCACGTATTAGCTCTGAGACCTATATCGTGGTTCAAAAATGAAAACCGCCTTACCCACTCAGCCGCAAGAAAACAACTGCTTCTTCGAAAAAAACCACTTCCCACTTCCCACGCCAAAATTCTATCCATAGATTTCACCGTTGATCTGCTCGTATCAACTACCTCTGCCATATCTCGCATTCCATTCATATATTTTCATCGCGCGACCATAGAGCTTCATCACGCTATTCAACCGCCGATCTCCTTCCAGATCCGACGGCCCATATTAAATCGTTCGTCATACCCACCGCTTAATTGGCCCCGCTTTCATGTGTTTTCCTCCATTTTCTTTGTAATGAGGGCCAAACCTAAACCTTTGTTGCTACGTAAGGCCTCTTTCTCCGCCTAACTACATATTAACACCTCCGTCAACTAATCTCGACCGTCGCATCATTGGTGTCTAATCTAATCAAACGGCCCGAACCGTTTTCACACCGAACTTGCATTCACTGCTTTCTTCCCATTCCACATTTTTTCACGTCACCGTTGCGCCATCATTCCAAAGGTCGACAAAGAATTTTCTACCACCTTCCTCGATTTTATAACGATTTATTGCATGCATTGTGTATGGTTCAGAGTGATGGATTTGAAATTGCTTCCCACATTCACAAATACTAAGGATCGAATGAGTGAATCTACAACAACAAATAAAAGTGTATCGAATAAAGGATTAAGGCCTCATTAATCGGATATTTAGCACCTAATCCCGTATTCAAAGAATTAAGGTACGCTTCAAGACTAAAATCATGAAACAAGCCATATTTGTGTTTATGTCGATTGTTAACGTATTTTCATAGAGTACGCTTCCCAACGTAAGTCTCATGCCTCCTCGAGCTCCAAAAATCCATTTCAATCGACTGCATCTTCTTAAAGACCGGCCAGACCATATTTATGGGAGCATGGAAACCTGTATGACCTTCACCACCTTTATTTGTTTTAAGATAGAACAGTCTCTTACAACCGTAAAGGACGCAAGAACAAACCCGAGGTCAATATCGACCCGACAGAGACTCCAACTGAATACAAGTACAAGCAGTAGAGCTATTAAGAAGAGTGGGCGTGAACTCTTTCTCCACTTTGTATTAATGAAATAATTTAATTCACAACTACCCTCGCTATTATTATTCATTCCCCTATAAGAACTCCCGAAGAAATACTTGTAAAGGTTTTGCCATATTGTTATATGATTCTTCGATCGTTGTGAATGTATTGTTGAGGAAAGTGGTAACAGTAGTTTGTAATTTAGTAGGTTGGGAGAAAATTTGATCGTATTTAGCTATCGAGCTCAAGCATGTGACGGGTTTTGCACATCAATTAATCAATCAAATTTCACAGATCCTCGCCTAGAAGAATGTGATGTTTCTCTTATTGCATTGTCTATTTACATTATTCATGCTATCCATTTATTCTCCAATAAGAATCAATAAATCGTGCTTAAGATATACCCCTACATGGTACCTGAATAATGCCCACTTCTCTTCTTATCCTTGCTGTTTTCTGCTGATAGTGAATCTAGAGCAAATTCATGCAATTTAACCGCGAAAGATGTTGGTCCAAATTTCCATGCTTGTCGATGTGACTGGATTTGTTGCTTAGATGTTCGACTGGGTTTAAGTCAGGAAGAATTGGGATGCTGTGAGGATTCGGCAGTAAGCCCCGTCCACTGGGGTATTTTTCAAATAGATTGGACTTTCAAAGATCTCTTGAGCTAGTGTCAAAGCATTGAAGGTTAAGATTCCTTCTTTCGATCTTAGGCCTAGTTCGTGTTTAAATCTTAAGTGTTTTCTTGAGAGCATGTCAAGGTAGACTGAGTTAGATGACCTCTGCCCGATCTAAGTTGCCTCAGGCCTTTCCTTTTCACTCTTTAATGTCCCATTTCACCATCTATCTAAAATATCCTTTAGTATAGATGAATCATTTCCTTTGGAAAGCCTTTGGCTAGTTGTTTGCACATATACTTCCTTTCATGAATCATAGCCCAGATGGTACATTATTAACCTATCCTCTTTTATCATCGAAATTTCACGCTTTGTTCCTTTCATTCACAACCTTCTCGCTAATGATCTCTCGACCACCTAACAACATAACCAAATCATTTAAACCCCCTTCGTGCTTCATAACTAGCCTATCAATTTCATTCTGGGCTTCAAAGATATATTCACTCTTGCTTCTTTATGGAGAGATCCCTTCCAGTCCAGAGGGCTGGGATCCTAGAGCCCCAAAGCAGGATATTGTCCGCTCTTTGGTCTTACACCACCGCCAAACACCGAACCCCAACCGTAACTCACCACTTTCCCATGTCCTTATTTGGCTTCGCCAGCTTTTCTAGCTTCGGCTCTGTAGGTTCCGGGCCACCATGCCTTGATTTGTCCTTTGTTCTCAGGTTTTGTGGGAACTTTCCTCGCTGCGAAATCCAAAGCTCATTACCAAGTGAAATTTCTCGTCAATCTTAGCAAAAGATAATCGTATACGTCGTAATTCACCGCGATATGTCGAACCTATCTCCACTCCACTGCCCATGCATAAAATTGTGATTTAACACCAAATGTTTCTCTAATCTTTGATACCTAATCGACAATTTATTAAAATTGTATTTAGCCACCAAATGACTACATTTATTATTTGGAATTTGGTAATTATCGACAGTGTAATAATCTGCATTGATCAAGATGGTCATCAAAATTGTGAGTTCAAATGTTCGGCTATCGATCGGTCATCGACTCGCATTCTACTCCAAAGAAATATCATGTTTCAAAAGCGCTAATCAAGACATCTTCAAGTTGATCCGCAATAGAAACAACAAAGTTTGTTAAAAGACTTATGTGGTCCAAAACTCGTCCTAAGTCTTAATTGTAGCGTCGAAAATTTTTATAGTCCACTTTTGTAAAGGCAATGGATAAAAAATATCCTAAGGTAAAAAGGACTGTTTAATCCTTAGTCCTAGGTTTAATTCCTAAAGACTAGCACTATGTCAATGGAAACACACTTAACATGTTGTAATGGCCTAAGACATGTCCTAAGTCTTAAATCCTAATCAAAAACCTAAGCGCAAAGTCTATGGGTGCAAAACTCATAAGGTTCAAGACTTAGTGCAAAAGGTTGTTATAAGGTTGAATATTAACATACCATAAACTCATAAGGTTTAGATGTCAAAACCCATGATATAAAGTTCATCAGCAGTCTTAAGATTAGTTCGAAACCTATGCCAAAAACCTTAATGCAAGGTCTCTAAGCCTGGCTTGCCATATCAAACCCATAGTGCAAGGGGTTCTGATGTCGTGCATATACATATGTCAATATTCGGGATATAAGTTTTATTGTAATAAAAACTTAAATATAAACCCACATAGTTATAACATTCCGCATGATGAAACTCATCACAGCATATGATTGGGGTCTCAGCTGTGTATATGCGTAACCATCGCCTGTTGTCCAGACGCGGTACAAACCACGCCGGAAATGTTACAACAGTGAACAACAATATAAAATTTTCTGAGTTTTGTGACCGTAGTTCTGAAGACCGCGTTTGTTAGGTCGCTGGCTGACAATGATAAACATGTGAACGCAACCGTCGGGGGATAAATATGTAATGGTTAGAACCACGGATAAACCATCGCGCTCGGCCAGCTCGATCATATATACATGTGCTTCTCCTCCATACGCGGTTTAGATAACTCCTATGGCTTTTAAATGTAATATATGTTGAAAATTGCTTCGATTTATACGTCGCCATGGTTTAGGACCTTATCCCAGGAATTGAATGTGATGATGGGATTTGAATCCCTTTATCACCAAATTATCTCCAATAAAAGCACTCACAAGAACAAGGATTTGAAGCAAACATTTTGTAAAGCCATGAATGTATGTACTCTTAATATATAAAGAGAAGAGTATTATTTTATATGAAGGAGAGGTGTTGAGAGCGGGGAGATCTCAAAAAGAGGAGAGACCTAAAGAGAGGAGAGGGCGAAAAAGAAGAAGGAGTTTAATCAACTTCAAAATGAAGTAACCTCTTTACATTGTATGTCACATAATTTGGTAGTGATTTTGGTTTATTGTGTTTACATAAAGGAGAAAAGGTTGTATTATCCCCATTTGTATAAAGACAATATCAAAGTACGTTGATGATCACCATCTACTTCTTTGATTGTTAAACTCTGCTCACTACCTGAAGAGAACTGCAAATGTCAGCTCTCGCTTTGTTTATGTGCAAATCATCCAGAGGTTCTTTCTGTTGAAAGAAAAGAGTTGTATCAGCTTAGCCTATTCAAGGATGTTCTATATTCAGAACACCACAGCCAGTAACCATGATTCATTGTAGCATATTTCTTGATTGAAGAATACAATGGACGCCTCACTTCGAGGCGGACCCTGGAGATGCTAGTCCGTGTGGGACAAACTTTGTCACAAACTTCTTGTCTTATGGTATTTCTTATGTGATTGATGTGAAAGCGTTAAATCTAAACATACATAGATTATTTCATGTCTAAACAGCTAATGCATATATAATTGTTCAAAGACCATCTGCCATTCACATTTTGTACAAGGATTCAGGTGATCTTGGTAAATTTCGCATTTTAAGAACCTGAGTGTTAATCTCATCCTTTCTTTGAGGGGACATATCCAAGAAATTCCCTGGCCAAAGAAATCTCCAAAACAGAGCTAATTAACTCAGGTCTTTCCCGCATCAAGTGGTATCGAGCAGCTAGTTCTTCGTTGTGCACAAGATGGAAACACTCGCTAGCTATCAAAGCCAAGGAACTCGAAGAGTCCAATTTGCAAATCTGGCAGAGAATGTCATAATGCGAATGAATGGTGGAAGCACTATGAAAGCGATAAGCAAAGTCTGAGAGATCGTAATTTAGAAGACTTAAAGAGAACTAAAAGAGGAAGTATTCCTCTTATGAAAGATGCAACTTTCAATGGCAAAAAAGCTCGCACTTTCTTCTAAAGTAGTTCTTCTCTCATCTTCACCAAAAGTCACATAAGGGAATCCATTGGCTCATTTTCCCAATCTCAAGCCGAAGACAATGTGATTCACTTATTTCACCAAAGTGATTCCTAACTGCTTCACTTAAACGCTTGATCACTAAAAGGAAGGGCTTATCGATGATGAAATCCATGTGGATATCAGAAGGCAAAGGCTTAGGGAAAAATGGACAAGGAGACTTCAACCTATATAGGTACAGAGAGACCTAAGAATCAATAGTATGATGACAGGCACTGTGACTATTGCTAAGCTTGGTCACATCTCCGACCGATGCTGTCAAAACATCCACCGTTACGTAGAATCTCAAGGACAGTGGTAAGAAACCTCATTCCCACGTAATGATTTCCGATAGTGAATTATTTTATCAAAATTGGATAATTGAAACAAGCCAAGAGGATCTATCCATGTACGTTCTCGTAAAGAGGGTCCTCGGCATTGTGTGGAACAATGTTGGAAGAAAATTAGCTTACAACAAATAAATTGGAGCGACAAAAGTCACTTTCTCGCATAATGATAAGGCATTATAGGTAAAGAAACATCATAATCAGCTTCGTTTCAATCGCAAGTAACCTTAAACTCATCATCAAGTAAGAGGGAGAAACTCGTCAAAACCGAAATTGTCGTGGCATGTCAAAGATAATTGTCCAATGCTTCCAAAGGAAACAAGACGATACTCCATGAACAGAAGAATCCAAGTCACCGCGAGAACAAACAAGTGTTGGAATGGAATTGGGCAAAAAGACTTCATGCCTCCATGCTTAAAATATTTTGTAATATTCCATTCAGTAACGTAACTAGGTTCTATAATAACTTGTTTTTCAAAGTATTGTAATAAAACTTTAGGAGAACCAAAAAGTTCTTTTAGTTGGTAGGTGTGATCCAATTTTAGAATTGCTAAAATTGTATCGAAATTACCCAAACGACCAAGATGGTTATTTGAATTTGGTAATTATCGATTATGTAATAATTTGTGACAACATCAAGATGGTCAAAATTGTGAGTTCAAATGTTCGACATCGACTTCGCATTCTACTCCATAAATATGTTTCAAAGTGCCAATCAAGACATCTTCAAGTTGACCTCATCAGAAACAACAAATTTTGTTAAAAGACTTATGTAATAAAACTTGTCCTAAGTCTTAATTGTAAGGTCGAAAATGTTATCGTCCGCTTTTGTAAACTTTCATGGATAAAAATATCCTAAGGTAAAGAGGAATAAGCTTAAATCCTAAGTCCTAGGTTTAAGTCCTAAAGGCTAGCACTAAGTGTCAAATGAAACACACTTAACATGTTTTAATGGCCTAAGAAGACATGTCCTAAGTCTTAACCCAATCAAAAACCTACGGAAAGTCTATGGTGTAAAACCTTTTATTAAAAGGTTCAAGTCCTAGTGCAAAAGGTTGTTATAAGGTTTGAATATTAAACATACCATGCAAACCTTTTATAAGGTTCGGATGTCAAAACCCATGATATAAAGTCTTATCAAAGGTTCTAAGATTAGTTCGAAACCTAAGTGCCAAAACTCAATGCAAGGTTCTAGGTCGGGTTTTTTAATATATCAAACCCATCAGTGCAAATGGGTTCCGGACGCTGCCCAAGCATATGTCAATGGTTCGAGATATGTTTGACAGTAATAAACTTAAAGATAAACCCTACATATAAGATCTCGCGTGATGAAACCGCGAGCATATGATCTAGGTCTCATGTGACAGTATATGTAGAACCGCGCTGTTAAGTCCAGACTGCTGTATAAAAAACCGCTCTAAATGTTACAACAGTGAACAAGAATATAAAATGTCGAAGTTTTGTGACTCGCAGTTTTGAAGATCGGCAGCTTAGAAATTTCAAGCCGATGTTCGCCTGATAAACATGTGAACGCAACCACGGGGATAAAGACGCAATCTGGCATCGTAACCGCCGGATAAACTGCCGCGCCGCCGCCCGGACACATGCCATAGGATTCTCCTTCGCGTGGTTTAGATAATCGTACGGCTTTTAAATTTAATATATGGTTTAAAAGTGGGTTTTCCGATTTATACGCACTATGGCTTGTGACCTTTATCCTAGGAATTTAATGTGATGGGATTCGAATCCTTATCACCAAATTATATCCAACAAAATGATAATTACAACAACAAGGATTCGAAACAAATTTTGTAAAGCCATGGGTCGTATACTCTTAATATATAAAGAGAAGGGTATTCTTTATATGAAGGAGAGGTGTTGAGAGGAGATACTCAAAAATAGGAGACCTCAAGAGAGGAGAGGCAAAGAAGAAGGAGTTTAATCAACTTCAAATGAAGTAAACTTTACATTGTATGTCACATAATTTGGTAGTGAGTTTTGGTTTATCACAGGTTTAGATAAAGCTGAGAAAAGGACATCCTACTTGTATAAAGACAATATCAAAGTACGTTGATGATCGACGAGATCTGTTTTGATTAAAGCACTGTCACTACCTGAAGACAAAGGTCCATAAAGCTCGGGCTCTCAGTTTTTTTAATGTGAAATCATCCATGTCTTTTCTTACGTGTTAAAAGAAAAGTACAGCTCTAATGCTTACCTATTCAAGGGGATGGTCTATATCCGCAACACGTAGTGCAACCGATGATTCATTGTAGCATATTTCTCATCGCTTGAAGAATACAACTTGACGCACAATTCCGATACAAACCCGTGAGATGTGGGACGAACTTGTCACAAACTCTACGGTCTTATGGTATTTCTTATGTGATTGATGTAAAAGTGTTAAATCTAAATATAAATAGATTATTTCATGTCTAAAATGTGCTTAATGCATATAACAACCGGCTCGCAATACTTCCATTCACATTTTGTACAAGGACTAGGAAAGATCTTGGGTAAAATTTACGCATTTTAAAGAACTTGATGTTATCTCTATAAAGTTCTATGTATTTGTAGTCTGTAGAGGGCTGTAGCCTCCGGATCTCATCCTTTCTTTAAGGGTGACATATCCAAGAATGCTCCTACAAATAATCTTTGAAATATTTGCACCTCGGGGCCGAAATCACCAACTTTGTGCTAGTGGTATGGAACAAGATTCATCACCATGCACATCTTGATCCCTTTTCTATCGCAACGTAGTCCATTGTATGCACTTGTTCTCATAGCTTCCCACGGATAATATTATTCCTCATTATTCTAAAATAATTCTAAGTGGGTACTACGAGAACAGAAAGAGGACCGCTCTGATACTCGCTTCCGAATTTTATGAAGGAACGCAACATAACACACATATAACCATAAATACAAAGATAATAGCCACATTTCATTTCATTAATATCAAAGAACTCGAAATTTGTTTACAAACAAATAATGGAAATAAACTGCTAGGGCGTTGGTAAATTTATCTCCGAGAAGATATGTGGATTATAGGAGCTCAACAACATTAAATATAAATTTCCCATCACCGTCGAATATGAATCATTGATGAATTGCATGAGAAATTTACTTCACCAACTTGATCTTCATTCGGATATCATCAAATTAGAATGAAGATTTAAGGCATTCCGAAACAGGATTCATAACTCATGATGATCATGCCTGGCCTTACTAATGCACCTTCCACATTTCAAGGTTTCCGATGAATTCCATTTTCAAACCCTTCCTAGAAAATTTGTGTTATTATTTTTCAATGATATACTAATCTACAACAATTTTTGGAAGGATCATTTTCTAACATTTTGATATGTCTAGAAACTTATTGAGGAGAAACAATATGAAAAATCTCCAAATGTTTCTTTGGGAGTATAGGAGGTGGAATATTTGGGTGATATTATATCCTTTGAGGGTGTTAAGGTAGACCCTAACAAACTAAATCCATTAAGGAATGGAAAATTCCTACAACTATAAAGCAAATTCAAGGATTTATGGACATCAGTGGTCTTATCGCAAGTCTGCTAAGAGTTATGGGAGAATACCTGAATCCCTTTAACATCACATCGAGGAAATATGAATTTTCTCGGGACTCAAGAAGCAACTAAGGCCTTTGAACATATTAAAGAGGTAATGTACCAATCACCGGTCTAACTATGCCCGACTTCACAAAAACCTTATTGTGGAATGACAGCTCATGAAATGGAATCGTGCGCTTTAATGCAAGAAGGAAGACCCATTACTTTTGAAAGTCGTCAATCAAATAGAAAGTATTTACCGAAACCTATTTATGAGAAGGAAAGGTTGGAAATACTAAATGCACTAAAGCAATGGCAACCTTACCCAATGGGAAGGCACTTCAAGGTTAAAATATATCATGATAGTCTTAAATACTTTTTCGACCAAAGAATATCTTTAGAAGAGCAAAGAAAAATGGGCCGAAATATGTTGGGCTATGACTTTGAAATCATCTTACAAAAAGGGAAGAATGTTGTTGCACATGCACTCTCAAGAAAGGATGAGGATGTGGAAGCATTTTTGTTCCATTTCTATTATCCAACCCGAGTGGATAACTTAAGCAATGGATGAATGGAAGAATGATGAAGAGGTATGGACACTCATTCAAAAAGTCGCAACATCAGATCTTATACATCCGAAACATTTAGCCGGAAAAATGATTCATGGTACAAAGATCGCTTATATCTTCAGAAGAATTCCAACTCAAAACAAATATTCTTTGACACCGTACACCTCCCCTAGGAGGGCACTCAAGATTTTAAAACTCTACTACAACGGTCAAGAAGAAATGTTTTTGGGATGGCCTTAAATCTAATATTCAAAATTTTGTGGCAAAATGCTTGGTTTTCCAACAAAATAAAGTCAAGGATAATTAAGACCATGTTTGTTGGCAACATTTATCCATTCCAATTCAACGTTGGGGAGGAGGGTTTCACCGGATTTTATCACAGTTTACCCAAGTTTGAAGGAAATAATGTCATCATAAGGGTAGTTGATGTGACTTACCAAGTGTGCACACTTTGTGCATTATCTAATCCATTTAAAGTCAAGACAGCTTGCTACCGCATTTATGGAAACAATACAAAATCTAAATGGAAACCCAAAGATTATTGTGTTTACAAAGATCCCATTTTTATAGGAAATTTTTGGACATAATTATTTTCTCGTTTGGGTACTCACTAGCTCATAACTCATCATAATACTAATCTAATGGGAACCGAGATAAGGAATACCGTTTGGAAGCATATCTTCATTGCTTTGCATTCAACATAAACACATGGGTCAAGTGGTTACCGGTTGAATGGTGGTATAACACTCTACACGCAACAAAAATGACCCCATTTATGGCACTTTATGGGTATCACCATCCTCCATCACATCATCTTTAAGAGAAAATTTTGAGGTTCAAGTAGTGGAATATCACATCGAGGATCAACAACAAGTTCCCTCCAACTCTTAAAGGATAACCTCACTCGCGTAATCGAATGAAAATGGTGCGTATCATCGTCGTTAAAAGAAAAAGAATTTGTGATGTAGGCGATTGGGTATTTTTACGCTCTACAACCATACAAACAAATGTCCCTCAAGCAAGCTAATAAGGATAATAAATTATCACCATTATGGTCCTTTCAAAGTGTTGCAAAAGATTGGTACTATGGCATACAAATTAGAGCCTCTACATCTTCCCGAGTGCACCCATTTTTCCACATGTTTCATGCTTAAATGATCCAAATGTGATATCATAATACCAACCTATTCCATTTGGACTCGCACCATCACTTGCAAATTTTCATCAAATCACTACTATTTTTGAAGTGTGTTTTTTGGGTCTTCAGACGCCCGAAGCCGTTTTGGGGCATTAATGATCCAGTGATACCTAACCACCCAGCTATTCCATTTGAACCCCCACTCATCAATTTTTCCATTTTCAAGTCAAAGACAACTTACTATATTTAGCAAGCTGGTCCCGAACTTCCGTGAGTCGTTTTGAGGCCTAAACAACGTTTTTTTTGGGAAAACCGAGAGAGAATTAGGTCCATGGACTAATGTTTCTCACACCAAAAGTTTTAAGTCCTTTGAAAAATCTTTCCGACGAGCTATCAGCCAAGAATGGAGATCTGATGCCAAAGTTACATCCCGAGTTGAAACACCAATTTACCCAACCAGGGCCCAGCGCTTGGCGCTTCATCTCTAGTGTTAGTTTTTGGAAGTTTCGGGTTTTATATTGTTTCTCAACAATAAATAGGCCTTCGAACCTCATTGTAACACGCTCAAATACGGCTAGTAGCCGTCACATATCTTCTCAAGGATACACTACCAATAATTCTAGCTCATCTATTTCATTATGTGTGGTAATAGGTCTTCGAGCCTTTTAATGTAACATGGGCCAGATACCGCATACATCTCTCTTCTCATAGATACACAAAGGTTCTAGCTTGTTTCCATTATGTTTGTAAGCTTATTTCAAATACTTTTATTAATAAAATAATACATTATTTCACAGATCTTTGTGCTTATGGTTATATGTATATTATGTTGCGTCTCGCATAAAATTTGGATCGCTGGTATCGTAGTGGGGTCCGTCTTTCTCTTTTTTTCTTTTTTTTTACGTATCCCCAACGCGATCGTGGTAGAAGGAGTCTTCGGGCTCGATCCAGCGCTGTACCCTTCCAAGATCGCCCTTTGCAGTCCCGACGACCCCTCATGGTCGAAGGTGAAAGACGAGGGAGTATAAGTCCTTCAAAATCTTGTTTTAGAGGCCTCGAGAGCGAAAAAAGGAATGCCATGATGGATAAATTTACCTGGGCCCGAAGGCTGCCCAATCAAGAAGACATCTACATCCAAAGACATCCTTCGCCAAAAAGGTGCACGACATCCCTGACAAATCCAATACCAAGTTCGGCGAAATTTTCCCCCCCATGAGGAACTTAACGAAATGGGGACCATCGTCTCTGGGTTGTCCGAGGAATGATCCAGTGGGATATCTAAGGGGTCGCCCACCTATTTCCATTCGACTGCACCATCAATTCTTGCAGCCTTTCACTTCGAGTACGCTCATCATTTTGCAGTGGTAGTTTTCGGTCCCGCATCTGCCAAAGCCGCTTTGTAGGCATTTAATGATCCAGGCATATCAGTACACTCCACCTATTCCATTTGAACTTCCACCATCAAGATTATTTTTCAAGTCAAAGACAACCTACTATATTTAGCAACTTTTTTCTAGTCCTAACTCTGAAATGCTTGAGGCCCTAAACGACATTTTGGGAACCGAGAGCAACATGGGTCTATGGGACTACTGTTTATCACACCAAAAGTTTTAGTCCCCGCTGCATCTTCTTGTCCAGCTATCGAGCTGCCAAGCTAAACTAGATCTGATGCCAAAGTTGCGTCCCAAGGAAGTTGAAACACAATTTACCTAAACTAGACTCCAGCTTTGGCGCGTCATCTCCTAAGGTTAGGTTTTGACGTTTCGTGTTTTACATTGTTTCAACAATAAATAGGCCTTCGAGCCTCATTATAACACAACTGTGGCCAGAAGCCGTCACATCTCTCTCGTGATACGCCGCGCACCTTAGCCTATTTATTTCCATTATGTCCGTAATAGGCCTTCAAGCCTCAATGTAACATATTTTAGAGGCCTACGCACACGCTACATCACTTCTCGTAGATACGCTACCAATGCCCTAGCTTTTTTCCATTATGTTTGTAATCATATTCTTAGTCATTCTTTTATTAATAAAATGAAGCATTATTTCTGTATCTTTGTGCTTATGGTTATATGTGTATTATGTTGTGTTCCCCGCATAATCCTAGATTGGCATCGAGCGAGTCCGGCTTCTTTCTCATTTTTCTTGCATGTCCCTAACGCAATGGGTGTATAAGGAGTTTGGACTCGATCCGCTTGCACCCTTCCAAGACTGTACCACAAATCCCGAAGACCCCCCATGGCGTGGCAGGAAAGAAGCACGAGGGAGTGAAGATCCCTATCAAAATATTATTCAAGGAGGCCCTCGAGGATCAGAGGCATGATGGGCTACCCTTCCAAATCCATCAACGACCGCCCACCAAATGCAGACATCTATCCAAAGACGTCCGCCAAAAGGTTCACAACATCCCGGACAAATCCAATACCAAGTTCAAATAAATCCCCCCCCCCAAGGAGGGAGCTTTCTTAATGAATGGGAAAATTTCTTCCTAAGGAGGGAGGAATGATCCATGTGGATATTGGTGGGCCACCCACCTATTCCATTTGACCGCACCATCAATTCTTGCAGTTTTCAATTGCAATTTTACTATTTTTAGCAAGCTTGGGTCCCGCATGTCCAAGCCATTTTGGGGCATTAATCCAAGTGGATATTTCCAGGGCCACTAACCTATTTCATTTGAACCCCTACCACGCTCTTTATGTTTCAAGTTGCGCACAACTTACTATATTTAGCGCTTTTTGGGTCCTAAAATTCGGAGCCATTTGAGGCATTGGGAACGACGTTTTGGGAAACCTGAGAAATATGTGTGCATTTCTGACTAATGTCGCTCACACTAAAAGTTTTAGTCCCGAACATATCTTAACGAGCCATTACACGCCTGAATGGATGCCAAAGCTACGTCCCCGGAAGTTGAAACCCCAATTTACCCTAAACGGGAAAACAAGCTTGGCGCTCTATCCTCTAGGGTTAGGCTTTGACGTTTCTGGGTTTTACATTGTTTCTAAAAAACAATAGGCCTTCGAGTCCTTGTCAGGTCACGCTCGTGGGTCAGCCGCCACATCTTTCGAGGGATACGTTGCTAGTACCCTAGCCTATCTATTTCCATGATGTCTATAATAGCCCGATTTCTCAATGTAACACATTTCGAGGTTCGTGTACACTACATCTCTTCCGTAAATAAAAGAACGTACGATGGATAAATTTTCCCGATCCCTTCAATCCAAGCTACCCACTCCATGGCATGATCTACATCCAGCATGTATACCAAAAAGGTCCGTTTACATCCTGCGACTATAATATCCCGTCTGTACCCCATACCACTGTGAAGGACTCCGTTTCGGGATATTTCTAAGACACTACAAAACTCCAACCAGAGATAGACTGAGGGCATTTATATCGGACATTCACGAAAAGAGGGACGCATCCAGGCTACCCGGCCCTCTTCCAAAAAATTTCAAGAGAAAGATAACACCCCAAGTAGTATAGAATTAGAATGCTCAAACGATAATAAGCAGAGCCTATATCCCAAAATGGATTTTTCACAGACTGCCCCAAAACGCATTCCTGGCATGATGGTCAACTGAAATAGAATATGTCTGGAAATTCTTAGCAACCCAAATAAAAGAACAGCAAGAATCCCTTACTTAGCTTTTAAGGGCAAAAAGGTGGGGAAAAAGTGAGGATTTTGGCCCTAAATGAGTGTATAAGAAAATATGCGTAAAATGACGGGTCAAGGTTATGAATATATGACATTAGGTTAATAGGGGACTTCCTATGTCGAATTTCAGCTCAAAAATAATGTGTTTTTCTATGTTAAAATCAGCTCCTCCTTCCGACTAGTCAGTGAAAACCTCGATTTCCCATGACTTTGAGTATGTAATTCTATCAAGCAAGGCAGCATTTTTTCTGAAGGAATACTAGATAAAACACTATTCAAAACCAGATAATGAGTTTAGGAGCATGGAATAGGTTTAAGTGCTAAACAACATTTTAGATAGAAAACTCCCTTCACATTGGTAGTCCCTACATAAGAAAAAATAATTATAAAACCTTTCACGTTTTCTCTCCATGTGATTTGTGAGAAAAAAGAAGATGAATATATAATAATAATAATTTATAGCAGCAAGAGAGAGTACAAATCTTGAGGGAAACAATCCCCTCACGAGAAGAAATGCAAGCCTCAATAATACATGTACATGGCAATGAAAGAGCACTGCATTTCGCATAAACCTGCATCTGAGGACGTAGTCTATGATAGAATACTCGCTTAAAACTGACAACACATGGATATGACAATATATGGCCCAAATACAATAGGGGAGCAAATCTCTAACCTCATAAGAAAAAATACCTCAATCCTCCAAGGGATTACTGGGCCACACAATATGACTGAAATGCTAGAGTTGCTAGGTACTAATGCAACTGAATCGAAAACCAAGAGAGAAGGTCAAGATGATGAGAAACTGGAAGTAGACCCCTCCTCCAATAGATTCCTAAAGTGGAAGGCTGATCCTTACGCTTGAGATCTTCCCCTCAAATCAACCCGCAAACCCTCACTGCAGATACACCATGAAAATAATCTTGTAATAATTAAGAGGGATCACAAGAAAGAGGGGGTAGGACCAAGTAAGCACATGCCAAGATATAAAAATCAGCTCCAATGTCTCCCACCCATCCTCCAAAGGAAAGAAAGACTCCCCTCTGAAAAACAAGAGAAGGGAAACAGAAGTCACCACGCAACACCAAGCAACACAGGATATGTTGTTATGTTAATAACGTTGTCCCGAAGGATGATACGAAAAACTAATCCCGCTCTCCCGAGAAGGCACTAAAGTCCCCGGGGCTAAGGGTGAGATCTCCACATGGAGACACTCGCCGCACTAAACGGCTATAGACAAAGCAAACAGCCTAGCGTGCTAAAGAAGACAACACCACTCAACAATCAATAACCCAAGCATGAATGAAATGAGGAGGCTCCTCCATCTTATAGTTATTTCCTCCAAAACCCAATGTAGCCTTTCTCTCTCTCCTCCATATCCTCAACCTATCCACATCCTCATCCTTATCTACGCGTGCTTGAGAAGCTTCTAGGGTGTACATAGGCCCTCCTCCACGTGGTATGTTGGGTCCCCTGACTCCCACTTAAGTCACAACGTTGTGCTACTAGGTGGATGTCTTATTCTCACTTAAGTGAGCTAGACCATCTCACTCACCTTTTATTTATTTACAAACTATAGACAAAAATCCAACAAAATAGAATATTCCAATTAGCTGTCGCTAATTAGGAATATTGGCTACCCCTCGAAAATGTTGCTTGCCCTCAAGCAACTTCCAACAAGTCTCCTTTCTTCAAAATGTGCCTAGGTCCCATATGACTAATCTCTCCTCATCTCTCTCAGATCACCCGAATATGAAGGGATCTCTCAATGCCGGATCCCAAATTGGTTCACAAGACAGCCAACCAACAATCCTCTCTGATCCATTTCAAAGATGGCCACAAAACCAGTCCAAGTCCCACAAACTCGCATCACAGACCGCCTCTCAAGGCTATGATCAAGACTATGACTCAACTGCTGACTGCCATGGTGTTTCGCCCTATCGACCGTACCAACTCATCACCTCTATCCACTCAAGGCATGGAGTCTGGAATATAATGAGGAACATCTCCTCATGTGGATCCTCCATCTCCAAATCATCCAACAAAATGAGCCACCTCCAACAAGTAACTCCCGAAAAATCTCCTTCCACCTCAAGATCTGGTAATGAAGGTGGGCTGAAAATATGAACTTGGCAAGCATCATAGCTTACCCCATGCTGTCCTTCTCTCCCCTCATGACAAGTGTAGAGTCTATGCTGATCCTGGGCTGCAAAATCATTGCCTTCCAATGGCAAAGTGAAAAACAATCCACCATAGAAGGTTCCTCTATCAATGAAGAACAAGCTGGCCCAAAACAACCCGTCCATGAAGAATATGACATGGTCATCATGGATCACCCTAATGAGATGTTCGCTGAAGGTTCTACATGAGGATACATAATGCAAACAATCTCTCACAAGGATACAACGTAGTCTCGTCCACTGCAACCTCAGAAAATTACCTGGCAAGCAATGTACATCTACTAATGGATAGCAAATGGCTGAATATGGAAACGATAAAAGATCAAACAATTGCCCATGGCTATACAATGGATGACTATCAATCTCATGGCCCACCTCAAGAGAGAGCACATATGTAGTAGTGGTGGCCATGCCTCCTCCCATGCTCCCATTAGAACATGTAGTGCAGAAAATACTCAAGGACACATCCAGCTCATGTGTCTCTCTCATAATCAAGCCTCCCATACAAATCTGATCTATATCAGCAAATGGAGACATGATCAGCAACAAAATAAAGGAAACGCTGAAGGTTACATGTGATGAAAAGAGGTACCAACAGCTTCCCCAACAAGTACAGCACAGTTTTCCAAGTTGCTGCTTGATAAGAGTACAAGGCAAAATGTTTATGTTAAACATGCATGTCTTCATATAATACATGATATAGTGCTGCAAATGAACATACATGAAGTGATAAAACACTTTCCCCAAGCCACAAAAGATATGGTTGCCTCCATCATGTAGTTTGGCCCGATAAAACTCACGGAGCAATATGACAAGCTTGCCCCCTTGTGAAGCAATGCACTGCATAGGAGTGTGCAAATCAATGAATGTATAGGCAAACTCCTCACCATATGCTGGAAGTAAGATGGTACATGGATCCATAAATGAGTCCTCCATATTGTTTTGGCATGCTACGAAGAAGAATGAACCATGTGCTTCAAGAAGATAATCCTCCTTATGCTTGGAAATCCAAGTTAAGAAGAATATGCCATAGCGATAAATGTCTCTATCATCATTACCTCCTCTCTGTTCATCAAGTGCAACAAATATGAAGTGATCCTGGGACCTATGGGTTATAGATCCACCATATCTCTGCTACGCACACTTCATCCATAATGTCCTGATCCAAGGTGACAACGCTGTGAGCTCATGCAAATAAGTTCCTGTCAATACCAGACTCTGTTCTTTGACATGCTCCTTATCAAAGACTCCTCCAATAATGCTACAACAAGTGCGGAATACTTTCCAAGATGGAAGTGCTTCCAAGCCATCATCAAGGATCAAAGAGATAGTGCCATCCCCTCTTCCTGCAACATCATACAAAGTGTGAGAGCAAATCTGCCCTTGCTCTCCTAGGAACGAACCAAGCAACAAGACATTGTGTTGCCTCCCCATACCTCCATCATACAACTCATGTGATGGAGACACAATGAATGATAGGAGTAACACATCAACACCATGCATCCATACTCTACGCTGCTCAGTGATGCAAGTATCCATCCATCTTTTCCCCATCCTCCTACTCTTAAGAAGAGTGTTTGCCAAGTGATGGCCAAACTCTTTCAAGAGTAACCAGCGCAGCCAAGCCTCCTGCTGCCTTGTGTCATAGATCTGCAAGTAGCCCCCTAGCTCCTTGCTCATCAACCGCGTCCACTCAATCACTTGTGGATGCCTTCTTCTTCTCCTCATCCTGGTATTCCTCCCATGAGGGCTACCATCCTCCCAAATCAAGTTTCTGACTTTGCACTCCATGGGATCTTGAAATATAAACTTCTCAAGGATCAATGAGACCCTATCAAGAATCAAATAGTTGGTAGGCAAAAACCTCCCATCATGATGTGTATGGCTCAAGGGATGTCCAACACAAGCATGAGAGATGTTATCCATCCGAAGATGTCCTTCATCTCCTATCTGCTCTTGTGAGAAGGGAACCAAATCATTGTGTTCCATAGCCCGCTCCACCGAGTACCAACTCAAAATCTCTCTCCATCCAATCTCAACATATGGATGTTGTACCCTGTACAACTCTGATCGTCTCATACCGCTATCCAAGTCAACATATGAGATCCGACTAGGTGGCTCTGCCTCTCTCTCTCCAACGGGAAGAGATGACTCAACAACACCGCCAGTCCCATCCATGCATACCTGAAGGGGAATGTTCTGACGCTCCAATGTGCCCTCTGGTTGTACCATCAGGGAATCCAGCTGTTCCCCAATGTGGACCAACTTGGCCG
This sequence comes from Pinus albicaulis, assembly GCA_034641835.2. Lineage (NCBI taxonomy): Eukaryota > Viridiplantae > Streptophyta > Pinopsida > Pinales > Pinaceae > Pinus > Pinus albicaulis. The sequence continues at coordinate 280,211,225 of CM076571.1, forward strand.
CTGACTTGGCACAAGTCGCTCTCATACCCTCCAGCTCCTGGTCCTGCAACAAAATGGTCTCCCGTACCGACGCGGCCTTCTCTCTCAAAACTCGAAGGTCCGTCCGAAGCCGATGATATCGCTGTCTGCGACCATCATCCGATACCTCTGTATCTCCTAGTGCCTCATCAATAGTGGGTATATCCCCTGGTATCTCGCCCATCTGTTGTGTGCTACTACCACCCGAAGACTCGGACATGGCTCCAGTCATCACCTCAGTGGATGGCTCTACCGGGGTAGGCTCTACCTCCTCCACTACGATATCAACCGGCACGGTCAAGGATGTCTCCAATGAGGGTGAATCGTCCTGCAACAAAATGGTCTCCTGTACTGACGCGGCCTTCTCCCTCAAAACTCGAAGGTCCGTCCGAAGCCGATGATACCGCTGTCTGCGACCATCATCTGATACCTCTGTATCTCCTAGTGCCTCATCGATAATGGATATATCTCCTGATACCTCACCCATCTGTCGTGTGCTGCTACCACCCGAAGACTCGGACATGGCTCCAGTCATCACCTCAGTGGATGGCTCTACCGGGGTAGGCTCTACCTCCTCCACTATGATATCAACCGGCACGGTCAAGGATGTCTCCAATGAGGGTGAATCCTGTGTCACACTAGGTGTAACCTCAGACTCCCTGTAATCCTGTGTGTCCTCATCCTCCAAGTGTGAGGTAACCATTTTAATGGTTTTCCTCCCCGATACTTGGTCAAGCTGGAAAGAGGTATCCAACTTGTCCACTGTGCGCTGTAAGCCCCTATCATGTGAGTGCTTGTTCCCTCTGCGAAAGTTGTGAGGTCTACTATCACGCTGGAGCTGAACATAATCTCTACTCGCGGTGCGGTGGTAGTCTCCACCATGATGATGCCGGTGCCCCTGGTGTTGATCATGGAGTCTAATGCCATACTGGTACAGGATATATCTCTCGAAGGGGAAAGCATCCATGAATCCCTGTCCGAAAGCCTGATACTCTGCAAGAATGTCAGCCATCCGAGCCGGTTCTACCTCTCGCTGTACTGCTATTCCTGTGTCCTCTGGCAAGAATGTGGGCATAGTGGGACGTGTGGGTGTACATGATGCCATATGCCGAGTGGCATGAACGATCTGAAAACCCCTAGGGAGTTCTCTCTGACTGATCTCCATGGCCAAGAGCCTCTGTGATGTCTCCTGCATCTGATGGAGGATTGCATCCAGTTTCTTATCTACGTCTGCCATCGGGTCCCACTGCTCTGGGTCCCTCACAGGCTCCTCAGAAACTGCACGGCTGCTGCAAAACCATACCGCTGCTTAACTTTGACCTCCGATTGACCCATTGAAAACTACTCAGAAAATTCCAAGGATTTGGGAAGGTGATCCTTGTCCAAAACCCAGAAAAACCCAGAAAACGTTTCTTCTAATTCCAAACTTCAAAATTTGACCCTTTTTATTTTGGCCCTTTTTCCAACTGCGTTTCTGGTAATGCAACTGCTAGTGCTCAAAAATTCTAGAAAACCTCTATACGATCTCTTTCCCGATGTCATAGACCACAGGCTGAGCCAGAATTATGCTCTGATACCACTGTAATATCCCCAAAGGGAAATAACCAGTAATACACAGAAGTATGCCAGACAGATATAGAAAATACAATGCTGGAACCAGATCATGGAACAAGTGCACATAGAATGCCAGAAAACTGAGCCATTTTATTAATATGAAAGTACATAGAGAGGAGTACAAGAAAATCAGAATGAGTGCACCTATCCTTGCCCTAGGCAAGTGGAGACCCTCTCAGACAAACAATGGCTGCAAATAAGGACAGCGTCCTAGCTGGCTGAAGACTGCTCTGAAGACTGAAGCTGAAATGCACTGGAACTATGAGCTGAAGACCAAAAGATAGCTGTTATCAATCCTCCAACCCTCACCAATGAAAACGCTGTCTCTGCTAGTGACAGCGCTGAAACAGATGGAACACTAGTCACCAAAACCACCAGATGAATGGATCAACTCCTGAATGCTGGAAAACGCTGTCAAGCCCCACTCACATGCTCCTGCTCATCAGATCAGCGTCCTCCCAGATGGATCAGCGTCCTATATGCTCAGATCTGCTGGATCTGAAGCCTCCAATCCAGATCTGCATCCTATGAAGCAGTTTCAAGGCCTCCTATATCGATCTATCACATTCCTTCGATCTATGCTGCATCCGCCAATATCTCCTCATCTCAAACCTCAAAGGCCGGATCTCGATGTTATCTCTTCGTGATCTAGGCCAGACCGCTAATATCTCTCGTATCTGTAATCTCCAAGCTAGATCTAATGCTATTCCCTCCATATTCATAACCTGCGTAATCCAGACTGAAATATCCGTCAGCATTCACACAATCTCCAAGGCCGATCTATCAATGTGCCTCCGTGATCTCATGTCCTCCTCTTCCCTCGGGCTGAACAATGGGCTCTCACTCCAAGACCTGACCAAGGCCCCCTTCTCCTCCTCTCGGGAATGGACGTCGTCCTTCCTCCCCGATAGGAACTGCGTCCTTCCCTCCTCCCGAAACAACGTTTCCCCCGTTAGATCTTCATGCGCAGCCCACAAGAAGGGCTTCTTCCTCTCCAAATCTCCACCTGAAACTGCTGAAACTGAAGGATGTTACTCAGAAAATAACCTTACTAGGGCGGGCACTCGAAGTCCCCCGAAGCCAAGGGTGAAACCAGAAATAACCTTACCAGGGCAGGCACTCGAAGTCCCCCGAGGCTAAGGGTGAGATCTCCGACCGGAGACACTCGGTTGCACTAAACAGTGCTGCAGACCGACTAAACAACCGGCGTGCTGAAGCAGACAGAAGTCTAGCTCTCAATATCAATATAAAATCAAGCATGTCAAATGAAGTGGAAACCCCTCCTTTTATAATGCTAAACTCCCTCCAAAACCTTAACTGCGTCCTTCACCTTGCAGTTACCCTTCGGTCAGCGTGACGCCTCCCCTCATATACGTTTGGACCCCCAAGGCCCCCTCTTTAAGTTATAACGTTAATCAACTAGGAAAACACTTTATTTTATAAAGTGAGGTGACTAAAGTGAGGTGACCCCTCTTATTTCTCACTTTATTTATTATTTCTAACTAAAGCGGCAAAATTAAACAAAAATGAAATATTCCAATTAGCAAGGCTAATTGGGAATATTACATTGTGTATGAGTCTAGGCCTCGTGCTGTTATTACTTTTGGAAATAACTTGTATAGGATACCAGAGGTAGTACCGCCTCAGGTCATCTCTTTGACTACTGCAAAACAACACAGTAAGATTGTTTCCCAAACCAGGAAATTTATTTTCCTTACAACTCGCTCACAGGGAAAGAATAATATTATGGCCATAACCTCAAAACATGGCTCCCCTGCACGACTACAGCATATTGACAAAGTCATGGAGGAATACAAGGACATTTTCTCCTCACTCACAGAGGTTCCTCTACACTTTCAAGACAAGCACTCCATTGATCTGACCCCCGACGCACTGCCGCTTGATGTTGCCATACCTCATATGAATACAAAGACAGAATCCACACATGTATTGTCTGGGGCTGATAAAGAAACCAAATTTACTAAACACATCTGCATATCCGCCCGTGGGTCCATGACATCTTCGACAAATATAATACTCAATTCAACAAAATTTGTCTCATCTCATGGAGGATCTCAACACAATGGTGATCATTACTTCCTAATGAGGAAGGAATGATCCAGGTGGATATCGGTGGCCACCCACCTATTCCATTTGGACTCGCACCATCAATTCTTGTAGATTTTCACTTTCAACACAACTTAATATTTTTAGCAGGTTGTTGGTTCCTGAACATACGGAGCCGTTTGGAGGCCCTAATGAGCCACGTGGATATTGGTGGCCACCCACCTATTCCATTTGGACCCGCACCATCAGTTCTTTCAGGTTTTCAGTTTCAGCACAACTTACTATTTTTAGCAATTTTTTGGGTCATGAACTTCTGGAGTCGTTTTGAGACCCTAAACGACGTTTTTTTGGAAAAACGAGAGCAACACGGGTCTATGGATTGATGTTGATCACAAAAAAATTTATACTCCTCGGATATATATTTATAACAAGGTATTATGCGCGTCAAACGGAGATCGTATGCAAAAGTTACGTCCCCAGGAAGTTGACACACCAATTTACCCAAACGGGGCCCATAGTTTTGGCGCTTCATCTCCTACGGTTAGGTTTTTGGATGTTTAGGGTTTTGAATTGTTTATCAACAATAAATAGGCCTTCAAGCCTCATTGTAACACAGTTCAGAGGCATGTAGCCACCACATCTCTTCTCAAAGATAAGCTACCAGCGCCCTAGCTATTTTATTTCTATGTCTGTAAGCATATTTTTGTTATTTGATATTAATGAAATGAAGCATTATTTCCGCTGAATCTCTGTGTTTATGTATATTTATGTATTTTATTTTGTTCCTGCATAAATCTGGATCACTCTGCACCTCGGTGCTCTGCCATTCTAAATATTCATTGGTCCCATCGCACCAAACATGCTTCTCTATATTACTTTTCTCGAGATTCTGTACACTAGTGTAACCATAACACCTTTCTCTGCTAGTCAGCGAAATATTTTATACCGTTCAGCTAGTTTTCAGCTAAGCAATCTTCAAGTGTAATGCTTTGACAAAAAATTTCTCCCTAGCGTAACACTTGACTCCTAATACGCTCGACTCACTCTTCCCATATTAGCCTGAGAGGCTTGAGCATAAAGCAGCGCTACTGTTGTGGGTTTTGACATCAAACGAAGAAATTGCAACCCAAGCATTGCACAAGCCTTTTCAACACGAGTTTGTTGGAAACGGCTAAAGGAAACAGGCATTGTTAATACAACGGTGTGCACAACACGTCCTAGGTGAACATCAGCCATGGCTTGTAACTCTATTAGCAAAATTGTGAGTACTTCTTTAGGAGTGATCGAATGCCACACCTCATTTGTTAACGTTGCAATGAAGGGGCGCATAAGGATATCCAATGTCTACACCATAAATGGAAATTTATTTCTCTTTTGAACCACAGGATCAGTGTCCATCCTGCCAATTAGTCTTTTCATATTCAATATTTCATTTCCTAAAAGCAATTCCTTCGCGTATTTGGGTGTTCTTGCACAACACTTCTCTTGGCACCATCGGCCTTCTGTCCGGCGTTTCCAACTGTGTCGGCACCTCATGTCCAGTGTTTCCAACTATGTCGACACCTCTTGTCCGGCGTTTCCAACTGTGTCGTCACCTCCTGTCCGACCTCCTCCTCTCAGGCTCTCTGTATATTTTCCAGGGCCTAGCCTGCGCTCCCTCCACCATATCGACTCCTCTCCACACGCAATCTCCTTCGTCGGATTCCTCACACTTGCCCGACTCCCTCACACCTCTGACAACTCCCTCACACCCTTAGTTTCTCTCCCACAGTACCTCATCTCTAGACCCATTGGTTCCTCTCCCCCGGTTGCTCTCCCACCGTGCTCCCATACAACTCTCCCTTACGACACTCCCTTACCACAACTCCCATTCCCTTGCGGCAATTTCTTACGACTATTAATATCGCTCCTCCCAAAATAGCCTTACCACCTCCCTCGAAACCTACAAGTCTGTGGAGTATTGAGGATTGGGCTGAGTTTTTCCACCCACGAGTTGGGTTTTTTCAGTAAATAAAGAGCATCAATTGCCAACCTTCTTCCATTTCTCTGCCCATCCCTCCACCAACCGGGAATTTAAACTGCATACAGATATGGAGGTCGAAGGGATACAAACATTTTGGGTTATATGAAGCAGTGAGTCTTGCCCATTAGAGGTGTGTTCTAGAGTTATTATTGATTGCGATGAATTATATGCATGGGTATTCTTTGTGTGTGCAGACTATGTGTTGAATTATATATTTGCAATGCATCCAACATTCAATACATAAAGAGTTTGGATGCATTGCAAATATATAATTCAACACATAGTCTGCGCACACAAAGAATACCCATGCATATACTTCATCGCAATCAATAACAACTATAGAACACACCTCTAACGGGCAAGAATCACTGCTTCATATAACCCAAAATTTTTGTATCCCTTCGACCTCCATATTTGTATGCAGTTTGTATTTCCGGTTGGTGGAGGGATGGGCAGATAAATGGAAGAAGGTTGGCAATTGATGCTCTTTATTTACTGAAAAACCCAACTCGTGGGTGGAAAAATCGACTTGATCTCAATACTCAGAACCCTTGGGAGGCTGAAGGGGAGAATGGCTGACCAGGAGGCGGTGTGCGATCGTAAGCTACACTGAAATGTAACCAATATTGAGAGTATGCCCAAGGATTATGGGAAGCTATGACAAAAGCAACAAGAGCCGATGAATAAATATATATATATATATATATATATATATATATATATATACATATATATATATATACATATATATATATATATACATATATATATATATATATATACATACATATATATATATATACATATATAGATATATATATATATAGATATATATATATATATACATATATATATATATATATATATATATATATATATATATATATATATATATACATATATATATATATATATATATATATATATATATATATATATATATACACACACATATATATATATATATATATATATGTGTGTATATATATATATATATATATATATATATATATATATATATATATATATATATATATATATATATATATATATATATATATATATATAACTCTGGAAATTACCTTTAGTCACCGTGCATTGAAAACCATTGGTTGTCCCATCAACTGTCATGGTTGGTGTGGACACTAATTATGCAACATTGAAGACCTAATATGTATACCAAGTCCAGTTATGGCATATGATTTGGCATTGGATGATTGATTACGTTGGAATTTGTTCACAATGTTGTTAAAATTTATTGCCTCCTATCACTTTTTGAGTTTGTAGCATGGTGGAGCACCTTTTGTTTGATTGCATTCAACAATACAAATTGTTGGAAAATGGCTCAAATTGGTGAAGTATTATAGTTCCTGAAAACTCTGATACAATCTACTATCGATGACACAGTAAGAATCAACAAATCTTATAATGTTGACATTCAAACTTGTTTTCATAATGCACATGAGAAGATACAATTTTTTGAGCTTGAATATCAGCTTCAACGAGATGAATCAAAACAGAAGAGTTGACATTCTGAACTTGTTTTTGTTCAGTACATTGAGACAAACTCTCATCAACAACAAGAAACTATTCATATCACTGAGCCCAGTATAAGAGCAGATTTGAATGCAGAAGCAAAAATCCAGCCTGCACTTCCCAAGCCCATCATCAAACCTTGGTAAGACCTTGTCCATAACAAGCACAAAACAGGTCTTGGATATGACAAAGATGTGTCCTTTCATATTCCAGACTATTCCAAGCCCATTTAGTTTCAGAGTGTAGGATTTCTTTATGACAGTTCACGTTCATCTGTTCCAGATTCGACTCCTCTTCCATAGCAACCACAACAGATTATGAAATTCCAACACTATGACCGAGTTGGCCATATGAAAGATCAATGTTTTGTTCTTCACCCGTGTAAGCATTGTCATAAAACCTCTCATTCTTCACACAGATAATTTAGAAAGAAGCCTCATGCAAGAACAAAGATTCATCTTGGATGGATCGCTTCTTTGCAATGGGCATCAACAACCAAGAAGATGTTTTAGCCATATGTCGGAACTTGTTCCAGAGTATTGAACATTCTTGCAATTGAGTTTTCGCCGTCATCTCACCTTGTATCTGATAGGGGGGGGAAATTATGTTCATCTACAAGCTTCAAAGCCACATCAAGCAAGCCTGAGCCACAACCTGCCATTCCAAATTCATAGTTGTAGCCAGAGACGCAACAGTTCAAGCTATCCTGAGCCACAACCCGCCATTCCAGACACAAAGATGCCCATGAGCATGCCTTTGGTTGGTGGTCAGACTTAAGCCATCTATGCGAGGTTGAGCTTCTACCTCTTCAAATAATCGGGGACACTTCCTCTAGAAGAAGACTTCAACTTCTTTCGAAATTTGGAAGAGTTTCGGTAACTGCACTAAGTGTTCCAGTGTTGGTGGTAATCCTTAAACCACCTCTTTATGCCAACATTTCAGAGAGCTCATTCATCCTAGTGCTGCCAGGCATACTTTGCACATTTGTATTACAACTCTCCTCTTGGACTCATACATGCCCCTTCAGATTAAGGGGGGGAATGTTGGACACCTAATCCTCTAAGGGTTGGTGTAGAAGGTGAATGGACATAGGAAGTCCAAGGGAACTTAGAAGATGAATCCAAGGGTCACAATAATGTATTATAAATGTACATCATGTGAATAATATGAACACACAAAGATTATCTTTCTCATTTATTTCTGTCCATTCCATGTGTGTCTGACAATATGTATATGCTCAATTTGATAATAATTCTACCTCTAGACGTAACAAAGATCCAAGATTATGCATTGATGCATTCCATGAGAGTGGGGTTGGGTGGGAAGAAATATTAGAGAAAACATAAATATGTTTTCTCTAGGACGGCCGGGGGGGGGGTATTAGAGAAGCTTGAAGAAGGAACAAAAGCTTTAGGCTAGAGAAACTGAAGCTAAGGCAAGCTAGTCTTATCTTTATTCGGGATTTTTTACAAAAGTACCATCTTCTGAGATTTCCCCCACTCTTTGTCAAATTCCTCTTTAGACACCTCCATTATCCATAAATATTCTCCTTCTTTTGCACCCTAAAAATCCTTCAATCCCATAGGAATAATGAAAACTCTCAGGAATTTACAAATCATTGCATCTCCTATCGAACTATTCACTACATTGCCTACCTAGAACTCAGAGAAGGGAAAGGCGGGAAATTACATCTACTAGCCAAAAGAGACAGTCTATAACTATGATATGGGTGTATTCTAGGTGAGGCTATAATTTATATGTCCTAATAGGTAGTATATAGGTGTCTCTGGTAAGATAGAAATAAGAAACACTTCGCCTCAAACCGGGGTTCTACACTTTTACGATAAAAATAATATGTTGTTTCCCGTCATAAGGTAGGGGAAGTAATAGTAATACTTGATTAGCAGTGAGGGTGGGGGGGAATATTAGAGAAAACGTAAATATGTTTTCTATAATATTTCTGCCCACCCTCAAGAGGGCTCTATAAACGAGTAAAGTGCTCATCATAACCTCAAATTTAATAGTTTCAAGCCCTTTGTGTAACAAAAAGAAAGAAGGGAAATGGTAAGATGTTAGGATATTTAGGCATATAAGAGTTAGTTAAAATCAACTTGGTATAATGTAACTTTAGGTGAAGTTGTGTTTCTTAGTATACATTAGTTGCATCATAATTCATGGATCGCAATATTTTCTAGATATAGAGTGATTTGACGACTCGTAATATGCCTTCTCTAATATTAGGATCACCATGTTGAAAGCAAATGTAAAATAATAAAAAATAAAAAATCACTTTGATAAATTTTTTTACCTCTATACCTAACAAGATCCAAAATTTTTCATTAATGCATTCGATAGAATAATATGAATCACCATGTTAAAAGTAAATCCAAAATAAAAAAAACCAAGAGGAATGGTGAACATGAACCAAACTAAAAGATTAAGAAAATATGAGGAAGAAACAACTTAATTAAGCAAAGACAAACTAAGAACAGGCTGCTACACATAATAAAAACAAAGATTGACCCCAAACGTCAAAGCGTAACTAGATTGAGAGATGGAGCTAGCAAAAGCCTAAACAAGTTTGCTAAGGAGAGACTCTGATAGAAACACTAGGAAACCATTAATAAAATCCTACCTTTAATGTGTATGAACAAACCTTTTAGGCTAAAATATCATCCCATTTCCAAGCTTAACGAAATGAAGAGGGTATGGTGAGAGGGGCTTGATTTATTGCATGTCTTATTCGTCTTAAAACATGATGCCACTTGCACATCAACATCAAGCTCATTCCACTCTAATGTTAGGAAAACAATTAGTGGGATTTAAAAAAGAGAGGAAATCCACCTCCTTCAAGTTAACATTCCACAGTGCGAAGGGGGTCACGCAACCAAACTAGTGCAAACTATACTACTGAGGTTATAAGAACCAAATAAATCGATGCAAGAAAGACTCGTAATACATAAAGAGTCTAGAGTTAACCATATTTGGAAGTCCACCCATACGCAAAATTTGGAGAACTGAAAGGAGTAATGAGGCACCAACATTTTTAGATTCCAAGGAGCATTGTATACACTACAAAATGTCCCGCCAATATCACTAACTAGTTGTTGTAACTCGTATATATTCACTTTTCATAAGTCATCAACCAACTGTCTTTGCTTACCGAGACCCTCGCCCAGGCTGATAGAATAATAATAAATTTAAATATGAGTTTTTTAAAGATGATTAAGATATGAATTCTATAACCACAATGGGCTCAGTTTCCATGAAAAAGTCTCTCTTAAGCTTTGATAAAAAAGGAAGGACAATTTCAATGTCGAAGAATTTTAATCTTCGTAAACATCATATAAATGAATCATTATTTTTATATGTAATTATGTTTTTCCATAGTGGGGTAGAGTATGTACACATTTGTAGTTATTAGTACTAAAAATTTTGCATGGAGGCGAGCCCCTTGTTCCACAAACAACTCAGTTTGAGGTCCCTTTTTGATCCGTTGCTCAAAAATATGCTAAAAAATGAAATTCGCTAGAATGGCTCGAAACCTATGTGCTTGCGTATATCTCGTCGTTATGAATCTGACGCAACTCGTTTCGCAAAAAACTGACATCGTATGCTCACAGAAATGAGTTATTTTTGTTTTCCCAAATAGGCAAATTTTGGCAAAAAGATGTGTAGGCTACCTAGTTAGCGGTCCGTATAGATGACTAGGCCTGTTAACTAGGAAATGTTACTGGGCTTCAAGAGCCAATGACAGTTCGACACTTGTCATTCTCCTATTGGTGTTGAGTTGGAAATTTTTTATTGTTTGAGTGGGTTGTTTAGTGGCCAACCATAGACTACCACGTGGAAGCATGGGGGCCACCAAAATTTATGTAAGGGTCAAGGCGAGGTCGACAGGGGTCAACCCACAACCTCCGCCCAACAAAACACCATATATACCACTATACCACAATGATTTTCTTAACATACTATGGTGAAATCCTTTATTTAACATGTATTGGAGGCGCATATGGCATGGGGGGTCGAGCTAAGGCCTAGCCCCTAGCCACCACAATGCCACGAGACCGCAGGTGGAGGGACGGGGGCTAGGCCCTAGCCTGACCCTGTGGCATTATCCGTGCCAGAACCGCCCATGTGAACATGATACCAAAGTCGTAACCACCACCGCTACCTAACCATCAGCCCTCACTGCCAACAAAACTACTCGTCCACCATCCCATGTGAACGCACTTGCCTATAAAATTTAAGCCGAGACTGCCAGCGGAGGGGGGCCAACCCCAGGTCTTATGGACCCCACATGACCAGGTGCACGCACAGATTCGGTGGCTTTGAGGATGTTTTAACAATCTTACAATTTCATCCACCGAGCGAGAATCGTGCCAGGTTTGGAGGGAAGTTTCCGCGCTCTGGCTGCCCATGCTAGTTTTGGGCTGCATTGTGGGGAGTCTAGCTGCATAATTGGGGAAAAGAGAGAAAGAGGCATAAATTTCTCATTTTTTGGTCTTTTTTGGAGCAGAAAGAGGCTAGGCAGGCATTTTTGATAGCTCTGAAGTTGTTGGAGTAGGTATTCAATCCATTAGAGCACTGTAACATATTGTAATCACCATTTTATTGAGCATATTGACATAGGGCCACTCATTGGAAGTTGGAACAGGATATGCAGCCCAAGAGGGGTGAACTCCTTCATCACTTGTTGTTTTGTGGTTACTGTTATGGTTGTATTGTCTACAATTTTCTGCAATTTCTATGGTTTAATTCATGTTTTAATGTGTTCATGAATTTAACTTAAGAGCCATAAAAACTCATTGTATTAACTAGAAATTTACATAAACCTCAAGCACATACATATACAGATCAAGTTTGGTATCAGAGCATAGGTTTTCTTGTTGCTGTGAGGGTTTAATTGTTTGTAAGTGTATGTGATGCTTACAAGGTTGAAGCTCAAGAGAGAAGAAGGAAATCTTGTGGTTGCAACTCCTCAAGTTCGGTCAAGGATAAGGAGAGAAAGTTTGCCACAACCTCCACCACAAATTATACCTCAAATTGCAGTTGAAGCTTCAACAAGTATGTCACATGAAGGAGAGCCTGACAATATGTCAAAGGATGAAAAAGCCTCCAAGAAATCATTCTTTGATATGACAAGAATGGTGAAAGTTCTCTATGAGGAGAGAAGCACAAGGATGCAAGGTGAGAGCTCCAATGTTCCAAAGGGAGATAATTCTTCAAAAGGACATGGAGACAAGCCTCCAAAAGATTATGGGAATGGTGAAAAACGACCTTTGACACCACCATTCTCTTCACTTCCATCCTCACCACCATATTCACCATCATCTTCTTCCACAACAAGCCCTTCACAAACACCTCCACATTCTCCAAAAGGTCATGGTAAAACTCCATTTTTTAAGCTTGACATTAAGTTTGATTGCCTATGTATGATGGAGATGTAGATGCTGAAATATTAGACAACTGGGTACATTGGCTTGAAGTGTATTGCAGGATACAAATAATCAAGGATGATGACACCAAGATTCAACTTACTTCATTGAGATTGGAGATTGTAACTCTTATTTGGTGGGAAGCCAAAACCCAAGAGGACATGAAGAAACATGGTAAGGTCTTAACATCTTGGAATGATTTTGTTTCTTCCTTAAGGAGATAATTTTATCCATTAGCATACATGCAAAAGGCTATAATTGACTCGAAAAACTTTAGGCAAGGTAAGGGACAAAGTGTGCAAAGCTATACTCAAGAGTTTAGGAGAAGAACACTCATTTTGGGTGTAGATTCGACATCTCAAGAAAATTTGTTGAAGTACATTGGAGGTTTGAAAAGTTACCTAAGACATAATATTCTCATGTTTAATCCTTCAAATTTAAATGAAGTTTGTGTTCAGGCCATAGATCTAAAGGTAAGATGGAAACATGTTTTAGATGAGACAAGTGAGTATACCTTTGAGTCTGAAGAGAAAGGAAAGGGTAAGTTCAAGGGTAAAGGTAAGAAGAATGCTTCCATCAATATGGATAAAGAAAAACTCACATGTAAACATTGTTCCAAAGATGGGCATGATGAAGATCATTGCTGGAAACTTCATCCAGAGATGAGACCCAACAAGCATAAAAACAAGGAGAAGGAGAAGGCAATTGCAACAATAACACATGATTTAGGTTTTGATTCCAGAGATGAAACAAATATCACCGCAATGGGTTTGAAAGGTAAGGACATTGCAAGTATTATTTCTTTGAGTTGTCTCAATAGTACACAATATGAAGAAACAAGAATTCAGTTTTTCCATTTTATAGTTATTTCAAATCATACCAATATTGACACCCTATTTGGTAGTGGTTCATAAGAAAATATTGTTTCTGAGGACTTAGTCAATAAGTTGAATTTAGAAACCATTCCTTGTCTAAGACCTTATCCTTTAGGTTGGATATGTAAGAATGCAAATTTGCAGGTGACGAGGAAGTGCATACTTAGATTTGCAATCACTGCAAACTTTCTTGACAAAGTTGAACTTGATGTTGTTATGCTTGATATTTCTCGTATTGTTTTGGGTAGCCCATATCTTTATGATAGGAGAGCAATCTTTCATTGTCATGAGAATAAGTATCACTTGTTCAAGAATGGGATTGAGTACATTGTTAAAGTGCATAGTAAAAATATGAATTGATATCTTATGCACGCTGGACAAATGAAGAGAATTGTGAATGTTAGTCAAAATTTTGTTTTGTTAATGTTCAAGCATCAAGACGTTGTGAATGAGGCCTTTCAAGGTGATGCATCAAATGAAAATTATGATTTCATTAAGGTTTCTAATGGTTGTAATAAGTTGTTTCGGGAATCTAACATGTTGCCTTCTAAAAGAGGTAAACAAGATGAGAAAAAAATGCAGCAACATACATCATTGTTGAATAGTGATGGGAACAAGGTGTTGATGCTAAAGGGTGCAAAGATCAAAGAGCAAGCGGCAAAGCAAATTGACAAAGAAGAAATAGGTTCCACAAGTTCTTCTTGGGGGTTTCAAAATGGTACATGGAAATGGAAAACACACTTGGTCAAGAGTCTACCCATGTACCCAAGTTGTTTAAGTGCCCATGTTTCATACTTTCGATGAACCCTACTACACGAAAAATGAGAAATACAAGAAAAAACGCGATTGCAATTAGGTTTTCATGTATTTCTCATTTTTCGTGTAGAAGAGTCCATCGAAAGTATGCAACATGGGTACTCCTTGGATGAGGAATCAAATTTTGCATCCAACGAGTGTTCTTGCTCAAAATTTGAGTAAACCCATAAGGAGATAAGTTGAAAAATATGAATTGAAAAGGTAGCTTTTTCTTTTTTCCCTCTAAATTGGATTATGTAATTTAATCTTATATTATTGTTTCCACTATTATTTTATAATTTCATTAGGAGGCCCATTTTAGACCTCAAAATTCCCCTATTGATGGTATCTACAACAACAAGACAAGGCCTCCAGAATTAAGGAAAAAGATCAGTTTTCATGAAAAGCTAAAATTGTTGAATTCAGGCAAATTCCAGTAGATTGAGATCGGAAGGGTGAGGGGGTTGTACCCGCATCCAAATGTTCAGTAATAAAAGAGATTTGGGGTCTAAAAGCTTCCAGTGGGGAGGAGTGATCCGGTGCTCAAAAATATGCTCAAAAATTAAAGTTGTTAGAATGGCTAGAAACATGTGCACTTGCTTAGATCTCGTCGTTCTGAATCTAGCGCAACTCATTTCGCGAAAAATCAACATCGTATGCTCCCAAAAATGAGTTTTTTTACTTTCCCAAACATGCAAATTTTGGCAAAAATATGTGCAAGTTTCTCTGTCAGCAGTTCGTACAACTGAATGTGCAATGTGACTGGGCTTCAGGAGCCAATCACAGTTCGACACTTGTCATTCTCCTATTGGTGTTGAGTTGGAAATTTTTGATTGGTTGAGTGGGTTGTTTAGTGGCCAACCACAAGTTGCCACGTGACCCAACCAGAGGTTGGCAGCATGGGGGCCACCAAAATTTATGTAAGGGTCAAGGCAAGGTCGGCAGGGTTCGAACTTGTGACCTCCGCCCAACAAACCACTGGAGATACCACTATAGCACAACACGTTTCTTAACATACTATGGTGAAAGCCTTTATTTAACATGTATTGGAGGTACATATGGCATGGGGGGTCGGGCTAAGGCCTAGCCCCTAGCCACCCCAGCGCCACGAGATTGCAAGAAAACGACAAGGGGCTAGGCCCTAGCCCGACCCCGTGGCATTAGTTGTGGTGCAACATCCCATATGAACAAGATACCAAAGCCATAACTGCCACCGCTACCTAATCGCCAGCCCTCACTGCCAACAAAACCGCTCGTCCACCCTCCCATGTGATCCCGTATGCCCATAACAGTTAAGCCAAGGCCGTCAGCAAAGGGGGACCAGCCCCAGGTCCTATGGACCCCACATGACTAGGTGTGCGTACAGATTCGGGGGCTTGGAGGAAGTTTTAACAGTCCTATAGTTTCACCCGCTGAGCGAGAATCGTGCCAGATTTGGAGGACATTTTCCGCGCTCGAGGCACCCATGCTAGGTTTGGGTCGAATTATGGGGAGTTTAGCTGCATAATTGGGAAAAAGAGAGAAAGAGGAATAACTTTCTCATTTTTTTGTCTTTTTGGGAGCAAAAAGAGGCTAGGCAGTCATTTTTTATACCTATGAAGTTGTTGGAGCAGGTATTGAAGCTATTTGAGCATTGTAACATATTGTAATAACCTTTTTATTGAGCATAATGATATAGGGCCACTCATTGGAACCTGGTCTAGGAGACATAGCCCAGGAGGGGTGAACTCCTTCATCACTTGTTGTTTTGTGGTTGCTGTTATGATTGTATTGTCTGCAATTTTCTGTAAATTATGTGGTTTAATTCATGTTTTAATGTCTTTATGAAAACTCATTGTATTCACTTGCAATTTACATAAACCTCAAGTACATACATATACATATCACTTTTCTCGTAAACAAGGAGGTCTCATAAACCAATTCAGTGCATAGCTTAGTCATGACCTTAAAAATAGATTATAATTATTATTTTCCCTTTTTATAATCATCGACCTTATTCGTTGATTTATTTTCATTGTAATGGTAAAATCACATCTCCTAAAGAGAATATTACCACAACAATCATTTGTTCATATATAAACTATATAGTTGATTCATTAAGAAATAACATTGTTTCCAATTTACAAATAATCATCTAACAAGTTGAACCACCAATTTAATGTTCGATAACATTCATGGCATATCAACCAATCAAACCCTTAACAAATCAACCATGCACCAAAAGGTATCACTTTTATTAAGTGATAATTTTAACAATGATATCTTTTGTGTTTGTGTTTTTATTGTTGTTTTTAAACATTCACAACATTAGACAAATTACATAGATAACAAAAGAACCATTACTTTTTTCTCCCATTGAAGCAAATCCTTTGCATGGTGAATAGTTATTTAGGATACCTCTTGCTTGTAGTATGTTAGTAATAATTGTTTTAAGCACAACTTCAGCATAGGGAATAGTTGTTGAGGATCCTTCTAAGTTGTTTGTAGTTTGTTGGCAATATTTGTTTTAGATTGAGTGGTTGGGATAACTGAATGTTATCTCCTCATTTCCATTTCAATTTCCATGAGGGACATGTTAGCATGTTATGATAAGGCCCGAGGAGAAGGCTCCCCCACTGACACTAAGTCTGTGCTCTTACTACGTTATAAGTTCCTTGTTATACACTAGTTTGCATGCTATTGACACTAGCCTAGGGTTTATAGTGGAAATCTTTGGATCTAAACCTGGGTCTTTCCCAGGTACTCCTGAAGAGTTATCAATTCCCCTAGATATAAAAAAATAATATATAATTTTTTCGAGCACAACCTATTTTAGTATGATAAATTCCATAGCATTCATTTAAATTAAGTTTTTTCTTCATTAATATAAATTTAATTAACTTAAATATAAATGTTAATGTTTATTAAAAAATAAAGTTGATCTATTAAATTGTAAGGGATATATAGTATGTAGAGATGAGATTGTAAATGTATATTCAAGAAAATATAATCTAAAAGAAGGAAGAAAGGAAGAAAATAATTGGGAAATGATAGTCTAATCAGAGATGGGGAATAATGAAGATGCTTAAGAAAAGGAAGTTACCTAGTTGAGACATGTTGCCATAAAGAATCACTTCTAACATTTACGATCACAAATAAATACATGATGGGCATGATGCCATGGCATTGATTAGGTCTATGACATATCTCAGGTCTTTCTTGTGAGCTCAAAAGTTAGCCATGAGGCATCTTCATACTAGTTTTAAAGGGTTGGAAGTAAGATGTCATCAACTTAGTGCATGTTAGTTTTGAGAACTAGCCTCTAGTAAGTCGTTGATGAAGGTCATATATCTCCTTAAGGAAGAAGGCTAAATATTTTTTACCCTAATAAGTCATGATAGTTTAGAGAGAGTTAAGTAAATATCTTAAGAGATAAAATAATAATCATCTAATCTTATAGTACGAAAAGCATCACAATATAAATTGGACATTAGTCTCAATCTCTATGAAGCAAATATGACAAATATGATGCTTTAGAGGAATATGGTGATTTGTCTCTTTTTTTTAAAGTAAAAGTCTTTGTATTACAAATGTACAAAATTACATTCATAGGAGCTCTGAGGCTTTGCAAAATCCATCCATGATCATAACCTAGAGGTCGAGAACCAGGGAAAATTATAGAAGTGGGAGGAGGCCTCTACCTATCGAAGAGAAATCAGAGGTCCTCCTAATGAATACATAACAACATTATAGAAAACACCAAGAGAAAGATAAATATATGGAACCAAGAGAAAAAATACAAATAGAACCAAGAGCATTGGAACATCGTGGCCACAAGAAGAGCTACCTTGAGAGATGAGTGTTTCCCAATTAACATTCGAGAGGGTCTTCCTAGACCATGGGACAGGGCCTATAGTAATTTTATTCGTCAAGAAGGGGATGCATCATTGGAGTCGATTGACTAGATGACACTAGCTACACAGATGGATGTTGAAGAGACGAGACCCCTTGATTGTTGAAGTGGTTGCTTCGGCTGTTGGAGGGGCCCAATCCAACTAGAGTTGCCTTTGAGTCACTACGACTCTAATGACACTTTAGCGAGGGGTTGGGATGCCTGTCGAGTGGAGTGTCTACCTGAACTGGAGAGACTGAGGGGGAATATGCAACTGTGTTTGTCGATGGAGACACAGAGCCTTGAATTTGCACGCTAAGAAGGTTCCCAATTCATTGGTAGGTCGCCTTGGCATGGTGTAGTTGGAATACCATATCCAACACATTGCTTTCCAATAGAACATTTATGTCCTCCTGGTCTCTGAAGTGGTGAACGATGAGGCTTCTCAGAGCCCAAAAGTGATATCCCGCCACCATGAATTCATGAACCTCTGCTTATGCTACCATTCTTCGAAAATAATGCAAGATACTATAGTCGAAGTGCTCATCGCCTTAACCATGCTAAGGTGGGAGGGGAGGTATTCCTTTGCCACGACCTCCTCTACATGGGCGACCTCGTTCGCACACCATGACTACTCTGGAACTTAACTCCAAACTCCTCACATTAATGCTTGTTTACATAAAAAGTTGTTGCGAGGTTGATTTGCTTATGTTCCAAGGGTCGCTTATTATAACCTGAAGGTCCTCTCGCCAAGAAACAAGATGAGCATACCAACTTGTAATGTGCCATAAATGTCGGGGGAGGGTGGTATTGCCACCACATCCATGTCCCAATCTCAAAGTGCAGTGAAGTGCGAGCCCATGGCGCTGCCAAAGTCCAGCATCATGTGAGCTGGGGGGATTGATTATGTTATTTAATGTGTCAGATTTGTCATCCAACACTCGGATCTATGGTGGTGATTTGTCTCAATGAGACAATTGTGGAAGCAAATTCTAATCTAGGCGAGAGGAACGTTTAAGTTTTAAGGCTACTATAGGTTATTGTACCTTGGAGTTAAATGAGCCCATCACTGTGTCGAATAACAAGTTTTTGTAGTGTTGAAGTTTGGGAGAACGCAACTCTCTAGGCTTAAACCATGCAAACCAAAATTAGGATTTATAAATCTCAACATGAGTACCCTTATTTATCTCCTCCCTTGGGAGATTAGGAGCATCCTCTGAAAAAATATGCGAGGTTATGTGTCAATATCAAGATCAATTAGTTGAAGCAATAAAAAGGTTCTTACAAACCAATTTGGTCTTGCATTTTTCCTAGTCCTTAGAGGATTTAACAACAATATATTATATATTAGAAAATCACTCTTTGATTTGCCCATTCATTTGACCTTCTATATCATTGTCACTACAAAAAAAAGTCACCAAAATAATGAACAAAATTATTTCAATTTCTACAAAAAAAAAAAATAAATAATAATGCCATAAGACACAAATCTCTTAACATAATAATGTTTAAATAACATCATAACAAATACTTTGTCATGTTTCCATCTACTACTAGTGACCCCAAACCTAACTCTCTCATTAAAAAAAATGTGCCCAATCAATAAAATAATGGAATCCTGGATAAAATCCTAAACTAAAATTGAAACATTACTTTTCCAAAGAAACAGAAACCCATACTCAATTTGGATTTAATTTTTATTATTAAAATCAAATTAAGACATGATTCAAAATAAATCTATATATAAAAAAACAATACCTATCATTAACTACCTCTCGTTGCATACAAAGACTCTTTGCAAGAGTTTAAACCTAAATTGGATAAATCACACATTAACTTTGAGAGTTGCAAAATTGACCAAGCCAACATTAAATTGACAAAGGACTCACTATTTTAAGGAAACGTCAATGTTAACTAAAGCACATGTTATGGTAGGAAATAGTCAAACGTAGAAACTACACCACGGCAATAAAAAATATTTGATACCTTTTTTGGCATTAAATTCACAGCATGAGGCTAATCTGATATATCATCCAAAGATTCATATATTAATCCATATAAAATATATTTAAAAGCTTTTAATTAAAATCACATATACAAGTGTGCACTACATAGTTGTGGTGTGGTGAATCTAGTGGGATATATCATCCAAAGATTCTTATAGAAATCCATATAAAATATATTTAAAACATTTTAAATTAAAATCATATATAAAATTGTGGGGTGAAATGGGTTTTAAGGATTATAATGGAAAAATGTTGAGAAAATTATCAAATTTCAATTACAATTATATTTAAAATGTTTGCAATGTAAATGTGATTAATTATTTTATTTTATGGTTAATATAGAGGGTAATTTAATTTATAAACAAAATAATTTTTTTCACCATAATTTGGTGGTACAATTTCAAGTAAGATTGTGTTTTTTTCAACATCTTGAAAAATTCTTAGGGCATTCAAATTCTACAAATCAAACAATTTAAGTTTTTAAAAGACTTTACTGAATTTTGATTAAAATTAACAAAAAAAAGTGCCCTGAAAAAATTAATTTCGCTTAGAAGTTAGAATATATATATAAGTGATGTTTGAAAGTTAATTATCCAATAAGACAATTTTTATTATGAGCTTTATGTCTTTGAATTAGACATTTTAGTTGGTGATTTACATTAAATAATTATTGAAAATTTTTGGATGATCCATTATATCGAACTCTACCCTGGTCACAATTGTTAGCTATTTTTCTCCACAGCCAAAGATTTAAAGTTTTTTCTGTAAATAGAATGGCGGAACATGAAATTCTTGAATTTATGTCCACCGTGTAACCAGTTTGTGAGCAGAGCATCTTGTGTTTCATGGGGAGATAGTGTGAGCTCTTTTCGTCGTTGGGGAAGGAAACATTTAGGTTATAAATGTAGGATTGGTTGAACTACCTTAGGTAGGATTGATTGCATTTCACGAGTGTTAAATGGAAGCTAGGGTTTCGTGACTTAATCAATTCTAACAAGGTAATTCTATATAGGAAGTTGCAAAGTCTCTACAATCTCAAAATTTGCAATCAAAGGAAGGATAGTTTGAGGGGACACTACAAGACATGATGGAGAATGTTTTGACATCCTAGTTTTTAGTTGAAGATGAAGATATTTCATTTCAAAAGTGAGATGCATAAATGGTTGTACATTATTCTCTTCTACCATCGTATTATTATTCACCAAGAATTAAACTGGAAAGTCAATAATAATTGCTTAGGTTGTCCATTGGACATGCACTTGCATCACTCTAATCATTACTCACCCCACTCATCTAAAATATTCCCAGGTGTTATTACAATTCATAATGCAACATTGAAAATATATTTTATGCATTTACCTCCACCATCCCAACTCATTCTTTATTTTTTTCACTCTTGAATTGAGTTGCTATGAAATTTATGGTGGGAAGTTGTAATGTGAAAGAATATTAGAGCACAATTTTGGAAAATGGAAAGGATACATGCCTTTGGATTCAACTTGGCAATCCTTTGACCCTGTAGAGGCATTTAGCAACCTCTTTCCATTACCATGAAAAATGAATCTATCTATTGGTATTATTCCTTCACCTCTATGACATGGTCAAGTCTCCTAGGGTCACTGCACATATCAACCATATGGATACCACTACCATTGTATGTAAAATATTACCTCGTTAAACATCTTAATTGCAACAAATTTTATGTTTTTTTGGGTGTGTGGATTCAATGTAAAAAAAAAACAACTCAAAGCATCATTAATGGAAATGGAATTCGTCATCATCCATGCGTCATATTCAAATGCGTAGCCAAGTATTGCACTAATGAAATTTCGAATATTGTCAGCAATGAACTCCATTGTACCAATTGTAGAAAATGATTTTAAAAAGGCCTACATTTATAACCTTGAGCTTTTATGGGAGTTACATCATTACAAGTTGTTAGAGCAAGTAATTTTGTGGTATGTATGCTCATTGATCCTTTCCACACTCATAATTCAATGGAGTGGAACAAACAAATTAGGGTTTCAATCTCAATTTATTGTTGCGCATATAATTCAATATTCTTTAATTAACGAAAAATTCATGCCATAGATCATTTTTGGTGGAAGAGGCCTTTTCAACACATTTTGTTGTCTTAAGATTCTTTAGGCATTGGAATTTCTAGGGTTTGATTGGTTATTTTGATTTTGGCAAGAGATGCATGTTCCCTTGTGTTAGATGAGTGTCACGAATTTGTATTCCACAGGTTTGGTATGATCTCAGGATTATTGGGAGGTTATTAAAGGAATGTTGCTTAAGATGTGTTGAATATAAATATATTTCTATCATTCCTTATATTTCTTAGAGGAGATATTGACCTAATAGTTTATTGAATGTCTAGTTTCTTCTTGTATTTGCTTTAGAGGAATGAAATAATGCCTCTTATTTTGTTGTTGTTTGAATGGAATAGTGTATTAGTGTTCTATTTCTGAATGGTGCATGTGATTTTAAGCTTTGAGCATTGAATTAGGTAGGAGACAAATAATTATACTTCTATCATCCTTTATTACTGATTTGTTAGTTCCAAAGAGGGGAAGGGATTCATGAAATGATATTAGGTTTTGAGTCATTTGAGGTTTATAATTTTAGAGACTTGCTTGTTGATTACAAGTTGGTATTTGTTTTCAATTTATAGAATCGAAAAAAGATATGCATTTATGATCTATATTGGACCATTATATTATTTTTAACCTATATCAATGCTTTATAAGTGGGAAAAATTGGAGGAATCAACTTGCAAGGTCATTTTAACAATGAGTTCTAGTTTGGAGAATTGGGGTTTGAAATATTTTGAAGCCATTTTAAGGCATCAAACAGCATTTTTCAAGGTCAACACTTCCCTGTTCTAATGTAGGACCCTAGGATGTTGATCTACACTCAAAGGCCTTTCCAATAGTATAAGAATCGTGTTAATCAAAGTTTATATACAAAATTTATACCTACTGCAAGTTGACTTACCATGTTGACCACCATGGTACGAGAGGATACTGTGTTAGCCCCCATTACACATGCAAATGGGGATAGCCAAGTGTGGGATTCAAGAAGACCCTTGAAGGTCCAAAACTATAACTCTAGTCAAGGGTTGCAGAAGTCAAACCTTACCCCTAGTTGGTTATTGACCTATGTTAAATATTGAGTTGATGGGAGGAGTAGTGGTGTTATTCTATGTTATTGTATTTGTTCCATAGTTGAGCAAAGGAATTGGGGTGGGAAGTTAGAGAGCATAACAAAGGGGATTAAGGTTATGTAGTATCCATATAAGCTATAGGTCTCAGGTAACTCCATAGAGAGTTCCACTTCCTTTGTATTTACATATTTTTGTACCAAAGAAAAGAGAGTAAAGCAACCTCACCTTCTAGTTAGGTTTCCTCCCATAAGGGTTTCCTAAGGTAAAACCTGTGTCTATTGTGGATGGTGCATTTGTGTATTTCTCTATTTTTTCACATTTCATCTATTCTATCCATTTAAGAAGAAAATCATCTATTAAATAATATGAGATAGACTAAAGGGAAATTAACCTTCATGGTATAAATTTCAATTATTTTATCATATGTGTTGTGATGAGCCATTCCAATGGAATATCCATGGTAATTTACAAATCATTTTTTATTAAATGGTCATTAGATATTAACCATATTTCTCTATGGCCATTATCAAACTCAACCAACAATGTTGTCCATCTCACATCTCATATTTTTATTATGTTAAATACTAGCTACATAAGGACCATATTTAACTGTGCCTATTGTTAAATTCAACCAACAACGTTATCCGTCTTTCAACTCATCTTTTTGATAAGGATTAATATTTAAGATATGTAATACCCTACTTAAATAATCAACATGGTTGTAAAAAATGAAGGAATGTGCATTAAAAGGCAATTATAGGAACTATTTTATATTGCATCAATGGTGCACATACATATTACAAACACGCATTACTTGTGGACACCACTATCTATACACAAAAGAGGTCTAACTCTACAAGTTCTAAGTTCTAAATCTAAAGGTTATCATGCAAAATAAAATAAGAGTAGATCATAGTGCCTCTTTATTAACGTTTTTACCAAGCCGCATCTCTACTTAATTTAGTAATCAATTTAGAATGGTAATCGAATTTAGAAAATGGAATGCCATGCTTGGAGTTACAAGTTAGCAAATTGTTATTTGTTAGCAAAAAATTACGATGCACATAAACAATCTATCATAATTTCTCCAATTTTATCTCATTCCTATTATTTGGGAGAATGAAATGGATTATCTTGCAATTTCTCTCACAAGTAGAGCAATTGTTTTTCTAAATTTTGTCAACAAACATCTTCAAAGCTAGCACACAAACTCTATAAAATTTCATCCAAGCTAATGTTGTTTATTGTTCCTTGTATTTTTCAATATGTCCGGTCGTGGTTGATTGAATTTGTGCCATACAATGTGTCATTTTATTAAACCACCTAATATGTATATGAAAGCTTGAGAGTTTATGGTACAATTTATTAGGGTTTTTAGTCAATTATGGAAAAATCATTAACACATAATCATGCTTTAGAACTCAGTTTTGCAAAAAATAAAGAAGACATCAATACCATAACATTATACACAAGACAAAAAATGATGAAGTAGTTCACCCCTCCTGGGCTACATCTCTTGGTCCAACTTCCAATGTTGTGCCTATTTCATTATGCTAAAAATATGTGTTTACATCAAGTTACATTGCTCAAAATGCTAAAAAAATGTCTCCAATGGATCAAGAACAGTAAAAAACCCCTAGCATGGATCTTTCTGCACTCAAAAAGGTCAAAAACTGAGTAAGTTATGCCCCAATGAAGTTTTCTGCAAACTATCCTACATTTCGCACTTCTCTGCAATATGTTCTACAATTTCTGCCCTTTGCGGCCACGTGGAGCGACAAATTCGCCCCGCGCTAGCGAGATTCCCGCCGCACCGGGTGCAATTTATCACTTCATTAATTTTACTATGTTGGCCATAAACCCATTAAAAATGTACCAAGTGGCTTAGCCACCACCGTTGGATCCAGGGTTTAAACAACATGCTCCCTCCGGTTTTCTGACTTCGGGTGATAAACCATGGTTGATTGTGACTGTGGTCGGGTTCCGGTTGTGTGCCAACAAAGTCTTTAACCCAACCACGTTCCAACCTTGAACTGTGGATGTAAACACAGTAACCATCGAGTTTAAACAAATGGATAACTATTAACTCCACCCGCGTTCCAACATACATGTTCACATGTGGTAGCATTTGTTACAAACCCCCGCCGGTACTAACCGTTACACCCAACTGTTAACGAAACCTGTCATGGCATAATATTCCACTTCCCGGACTTTGGAGTTTCCACATAACATATGGTTTAATATTTGTATCACCATCGAGCATACATGGTTTATATATTATATGGTTCAGACTTTGCATTACGTTTTCATATGGCGCATACATAAACTTTGGGGGCGGTTCAATAATATGGCATGAACTTTGGAATATCGCACAATATATATTTTGGGGTCTAGGGTTAACCCCGGTCCCCACCTATGAACTTGCAAGCATTAACTTTCAAATAAATACATTACACCATGCATATTAAGAAACATGTGGTGGTATAGTGGTTAGGTCTATGGTTGTTTGGTGGGAGGTCACGAGTTCGACTCCCATGGGTTCTTGACCTCCATATAAAATTTTACATGGCCATCAAGAGGCCACACGACAACCTCTGATTGGTCCAACAAAACAACCCATTGACCAATAAAATTACACCAAATTCGAACCAATAACACGATTCCAAGTGCCAATCAACGACTGGTACACAGAAACATAGTAAAATTCCTAGTCATGGCCCAGCCAGCATACAGACTGTTGACTGGGCATCCCTGCAAACCCATTTTTCAATTTTTTAGTTGTTTCCCAAATAGAACAGAACGTGACATCGGGAGCATCTTATATCGAATTTTAGTGAAACGAGTTGCGTTGGATTTAGGGCGACGAGATCTACGCTTTGGCGCTGGTTTCAAGCCAATCTGAGAACTTTGAATTTTGAGCATTAAATTGATCCACTAGATCATTCCTCCCCATTGGAAGCTTTTGGATCTCCAAAATCTCTTTATTAGTCAACAAATAGATGAGGGTATAAATCCCTCACCCTTCTAGTCTCAATCCACTGAAATTTGCTTGAATTTGTCAATTTGAGCATTTCATGAAAGTACATCACTTTCCCTGATTTTAGAGTCCTTGCCTTGCTGTCATAGATGACATCTTGTTGCAAATTCCCAAAATATGTATAACAACAAACTACCTTTGAAGTAATATGCACATTCCATCCTCGACCTTCAATCAAAGGAAACTTGAACAATCTCAAATTCTTCTCACCTTGAACATTGTCATCATGACGATGCTTGCCATGTCTAGCCTTGCACTTAGCTCGACTCTTGACCAAATGTGATCACCATCGCCATGCACCATCCCTTTTCAAAGCCAACACATTCTAAAACCCACAAGAAGAAGTTTTGGAACCAATGTCCTCTTTGTCAAATTGCTTTTGCATTTTCTCTTTGACCCCTGCATTCTTTAACACTGGCATCTTGTTCACACCAATGTTCAACAGTGATGCATCCTGCTGCAAATTTACTTCTAATTGTTTATCTATTTTAGGAGGCAACATGTTAGACTCCTGAAACATCTTATCACGTTCATTAGAAACCTCAATGAAATCAGATTTCACATTTGATTTATATCCTTGAAAGGATTCATTCTCAACATCTTTATGCTTGAACATTAACAATGCAAAATTATGACTAGCATTAACAATTCTATTCATTTGTCCGGCATTCATAAGAGACAAAATCATTTTCTAACTATGCGCTCTAACAATGTACTCAATCCCATTCTTGAACAAGTGATACTTATTCTCATAGTGATGAAAGATGGCTTTTCCTATCATAAAGATATGGGCTTCCCAAAACTATACCACATATATCAAGCATAACTACACCAAGTTCAACGTCGTCAAGAAAGTTTACGGTAATTGAAAATCTAAGTATGCACTTCCTTGTAACATAAAATTTTGCATTCTCACACACACAACCTAAAGGATAAGGTTTAGGATGAGGAATGGTCTCTAAATTTAACTTCTTGAAAATGTATTGAGAGATAAGATTTTCTTGTGAACCACTATCAAACAGTATGTCTATATTGGTATGCTTTGAAATAACTCTAATATGAAGAAGCTCAATTCTTGTTTTTTCATCTTGAGTATCAATGAGACAACTTGAAGAACTAGTACTTGCAATGTCCTTACCTTTCAAACCCATGGTTATGATCTTTGTTTCATCTCTGGAATCATAACCTATATCATGTTGTGTAGTTGCAACTGTCTTCTCCTTCTACTTGTTTTTAAACTTTTTGGGTCTCATCTCTGGATGAAGTTTCCAGAAATGATCTTCATCGTGGCCCTCTTTGGAACAATGTTTGCATGTAAGTTTTTCTTTCTCCGTATTGATGTAAGCATTCTTCTTTCCTTTTCCCTTGAACTTGCCTTTTCATTTTTCTCCGGACTCAAAGGTGTTCTCACTTGTTTCATCAGAATCATATTTCCCTCTTGCTTTTAGATGTGTGGCCTATACACAAAATTTATCTAAACTTGTTGGGTTAAACATGAGAATAGTGTGTCTCAAATAATTATGCAAACCACCAATATATTTGAGCAATGTATCTTGAGATGACAAATCTACACCCAATATCAATGCTCTCCTTCTAAACTCTTGGGTATAACTTTGCACACTTTGAACCTTTCCTTGCCTAAAGTTTTCCCAATCCATTATAGCTTTCTTCATGTATTATAATGGATAGAATTGTCTTCTTAATGCAAAAACAAAATCATTCCAAGAGGATAAGACCTTACCATGTTTCTTTATGTCCTCTTGATTTCTAGCTTCCCACCAAATGAGTGTTGCACCTTCCAACCTTAATGAAGCAAGTTGAATCTTGGTATCATCATCCTTGATCCTTTGTATCCCGCAATACAATTCAAGTTGACAAACCCAATTATCTAATCTCTCAACATTTACCTCTCCATCATACATAGGCAAGTCAAACTTTATGTCAAGTTCTAAAAATGGAGTTTTACCATGTCCCTTTAGAGAATGTGGAGGTGTTTGTGAAGGGGTTGATGTAGAAGGTGATGATGGTGAAGATGGTGGTAAGGATGGTGGCAAAGAGAATGGCGGATTAAAAGGTGGTTTATCACCATTCCCTCCATTCCTTTTTTGAGGCTTGTCCCCATCTCCTCCATATCCTCTTGGAGGCTTATCTCCCTTTGGAGGATTGGAGCTCTCACCTTGAAACCTCATGTTTCTCTCTTCATAGAGAACTTTCACCATTTGTGTCATGTCAAAGAATGATTTTCTAAAAGCCTTTTCATCCTCTGACATATTTTCAGGCTCTCCTTCATGTTTCATGACTGGTGAAGCTTCAGGTGCAACTTGAGGTGAAATTTGTGGTGGAGATTGTGGCAAATGTGCTCTCCTTGTCCTTGACCTAACTTGAGGACTTGCAACCACATGATTTCCTTCTCCTCTTTTGAGCTTCAACCTTGTAAGCATCATAAACACTTGCAACAATATTAAACCCTCAAATCAACTAAGAACCAAAGCTCTAATACCAATATGATTTGTATACGAGAGCTTGAGAGTTTATGGTACAATTTGCAAGTAAAATGATTAGAGTTTTTAGTCAATTATGGAAAATTCACTCACACATAATCATGCTTTAAAACTAAATTTTGAAGAAAATAAAGAAGACATCAATACCATAATAGTATACACAAGACAACAAATGATGAAGAAGTTCACCCCACATGGGCTACATCTCCTAGTTCAACTTCCAATGTTGGGCCTCTTTCATTATGCTAAAAAATATGTGTTTACATCAAGTTACAATGCTCGTAATTCTAAAACAATGTCTCCAATGGCTCCAGAACAATCAAAAACCCCTAACTGGTCTCTTTCTGCACTCAAAAAGGTCAAAAAATCACTGAGTTATGCCCCAATGAAGTTTTATGCTAATTGTCCTACAATTCACACTTCTCTGCAAGATGTTATACAATTTCCGCCCTTTGCGACCACGTGGAGCGAAAAATCCATCCCACTCTGACGAGATTACTACCACATCGGTTGCAATTTTTTGCTTCATTAATTTGACTATGTTGGCCATAAACCCGTTAAAAGGGTGCCAAGTGGCTTAGCCACCACCATTGGATTTGAGGTTTAAACAATGTGTTCCCGCCAGTTTTCTAACTTCGTGTGATAAACCATGGTTGAATGTGACTGTGTTCGGGTTCCAGTTGTGTGCCAACCAAGTCTTTAACCCCACCCTGCTCTAGCCTTGAACTGTGGTTGTAAACGTGGTAACAGTTAAGTTTTAACAATCATACATGTTAACTCCACCCGCATTCCAACATAATTGTTCACAAGTGGTAGCATTTGTTACAAACCCCCCGAAAGTTCTAACTGTTACACCCAACTGAATGAAACCTGTCATGGCATAAAATTTCGCTTCCCGGAATTTGGACTAACCACATAACATATGGTTTAATATTTGTATCACCGTTGAGCATACATGGTTTATATATTATATGGTTCAGAATTTGAATTATGTTTTCATATGGTGCATACATAAACTTCCTCCTAGCCTTCCTTCATCCATGATGGTATTTCCCACTCCACTAGCGTTCCTTTGAAAGTTGGTGCCTGCATCTTGTTGCAGTATTTATTCCTTTTGCTTGTAATTTGCTGCTAGTGGCCCGCTCCTTCCCATCACTTCCCAATAGTCCTGGTTTTTCAGAGGTCTTCTCCTCCCTTCTTGTAAGCTCTAGTTTCCCAGGACTAGGCAGTTTTTCACCATGAGATATTGAGTTCAGAGGACTCGAATAAGAGGAGTTCGAGTTATTCGAGGAATTAGAAGGCACGGGAGGCGGGGGTGGTGGGGGGAATTAAATTCCCAGAGGAACAATCAAAACACGCAATGCATACCTAGCTTAGACAAGATGAAAATCTAAATGAATGATTCAACTCTCCACCACCCTTACAACATTGTAATATTCCCAAATGGGAAAAGCATGAATATAGTGCAAAATGATGGAAAAATAACACAGATCATCATTTATAAAGCAAGAGACCAATATGGAGACCTTTCATATGTTTTTACAGCAGCAAAATATATGTAAAAGATGGCCCATAAGATGCATAACAGGAAATATAAGCCTCCAATGAATAAAATGCCTCAGTATGAGGTGCTGCAACCATACATAAAAGTTGGAAAACCCTTACAACATTATTTTATTGGCTTTGCAAGAGCAGTAGATTATACATCAGATCTAGAGCTGACATGTGCTCCAAAATTTAGATCTATATCAGATCCATGCACTATACAAGCTCCTCTATAGAACCCCTCAAGGGTTTTCAGAAAAAGACCAAGTACAAGTTGTAGATCTGAGATTTAATATTGCAGATCTAATAAAAAATACATATCTGGAAAGTGTGGTTGATCTGATATGATCATTAAAATAGCCTCCTTCAATAGATCTTCAAATTGAAAGGCAGATCCCCATCATTAGAAAATCAACTCTCCAAATGGTGTGCTAAACCACCGTGCAACTCCTCCTGTTAGCCATCAATATTTTTACATGTTAGTGATGACTATATCTACAGCTGAGTTTTCTAGAAACTGATTTCCTTATGTCAATATGTCATCCAGAAAACCCTCCCAAAACTTTTTTCGCCTCTCTACCTTTTCAACCCACCCCGCAAAACCAAAACCTCATTGTCACAATCCTATCTAGCTTCAGCCTTATTGACCTGCCCATCAGCTTTAAAAAGCAAATCCACATCTGTTTCAAGAAGTCTCCCCTATGTTAGGAAGTGGCGTTTTAGGACATTTCACCTTTGGCAATCCTCAAAAAGCCAAAAAGCCCCCATTTGCAAAAGACCTGCCATGACTGATCCCTTACTTTGCAAATGAAATTGATAAGCAGCCTTAAGTCGCGCCACTCATATCCCCTAGATCTCAGCACTACACAAAATCCAATCTCAAGCTGACTATTAGGTCTTTCACAGTGTTCTATGGTTCTACAAAGGCAGGAAATATATTTCATCTCATGAAGTAAATGTTTGAGTTTACGGTTAGAGGAACAGATGCTTCTAAATGTAACTTGAGCCTTTAGATATGTCTGCAAAACAGAAAGCTACTCATCTAGACTTTACAGCTCTTTCCAGCATAAAAATCACAGGAAGAAAGGGATACCACTGTCTCAGCAAACTGGTAAATTGTCAAGGCCCAGAACCTCCTTCAGTTACAAGCAGAGGGTTAGGGCGCCTCCTTCATCCATAAGCAGAGGGCGCAGGCCAGTATTGACTCAGAAGGTTGCAAAGGTCCAGGTTTGCTTTGTATTGAACAGTGAAACAATATCTCCAGGTTTTATGAATTTGAGTAATGGTCATAATAGGAACAGAGTTTGGAATATGCTAGGAAAAAGAATCTGGTCTGATAAAAGAGGTCATCTAAAGCTTTCAAATCATATGAATTGTTGAAATAAAGAAAGGCATGTCATTGGTGAAAATTCCAATCACAAGTACCCTGCCTATCCACAAGATCAAATAGAACAGATGTTAACCAATGCCATTGCACAGGCAGGAGGAAAATCCCTGGTTTTCAAAAAGCATTGACCTTCATAGTCACAAAGGTTTTTGTCAAGAAATATGTCATGAAATGACCAAGCCAAATGATAAATATCTCAGTCACCTCTAGAGCAGTACAAACAAACAGTGTCAATATGGCTAGGGTTTCTTCTGAAATACAGTGATGTTTGCAAAAAGAGGTGCTAATATTGATGTTTTTCAAGAATTTCACTCACCATCACATTCAAAGAAAGGCTGTGTCAAACACAGTGGTCAAAAAGCCTTCGGACACCTTACCTGATGAAGAGCCTCCTCCATGCATGAGTAGATGGCCAAAGCCATTGCAAATTGCTGAAGCTGTTTGATTTGAAATACAATGGAAGGATACAAAAAAATTGAATAAAAGTCATTTGCACAGGTAAGTGTTACTGTTTATGATGCAAAGGTATTGATTTCCTTCTTCAAAAAACTATCTGTCAGATTGTATCTATAGTGGAAAGAAGGAAATGTTATGAATAATGTATGCTATTGATACCAAAAGGAGCAGTTGCTTTAGAGAAATGGTTAAAGGCATTTCACTATCACCTGCCCAGAAGCCTAAAGAAGATCCTTTTGAGTAAACAGTGAAGTATAGTGTGAAAGCAAGCCATCAAAAGAGCGCATTTACAGTCCCAAGGGAAGCTTGTGAATCACCTGGAAGAAGCAATCATCAAACACTTTGAAAGAACACAGGCCATCTCATGCTGAATAAACAGTCGCCAAGGTATACAATGCTATAAGTGGACAAAGAAGTAGTTGATAAATTGTCAGTTTTTGAGTTTGGAACAAATGCATCTCTCTCATCATTCAAAGGACAGATACATCATAGGAAATGTACCTATAAGCAGGAAGTTATTTTGGAAAAAAGGGGCGCCTTCTTGAAATCGAGAAACTATAACCAAAATTCAAAGTTATATCAATAACTTGGTACCTGTTGTATTCAAAGTTTAGAGAAGCTGTCAAAGGCCAAAGACTGTAAAGACAGATTTACAAAACCAGCCTTGTCTTTCAAAGGAAAAGCAGTTTTCAGCTCGGGGTCAGAGTAAATATTTGGGTTTATATGTTAAAAATGACAAACCCACTGTTTTAAGACAAAACAGAGTCAAAACAAACCAAAATTCATTTCCCAAAGTTTGAAGACCGTTAAAGGTTTGTTTTGAATTGATATAAAGGAATGAAGTTGAGGGAAAATATTGTCAATTTCAAAACAAAAATCACCCCCTTGCCTCCCTAGCATCGAGACAAAGAGAATTTGGTCGGAAATTCACAGGTTTGCCCTAGAAAAAGCTGCGCGACGTGCCTGGGTTCTGGCGCGACGTGCCTGGGCAGAAAATTACACGGGGCCCCTTCGTCGGCGCGACGTGCCTGTACTTTGGCGCGACGTGCCTATACAAGGCCGCCCGACCACACGACAGGCCGACCCGACAAGCTTTCCTCTGCGCGACGGGTTTTCTCCAAAGGTTGTCGCGCCAGTATTGGAGGGTTCCGGTGCATTTCAAGTTTCCTCCAAAGGATTTCTCCTCAAAAATTCAAAAGGTACTTCGCCTCCTACCTCGAAAATCTCGAAAAATCAAGTTTAAAACCTGTGTGCCGTGGTTTGAAACTATGCATGGTTAAAAAGGCTTTGAACATTTTTGAAAAGGAGAAACTGTCCTCACAGTCCCCCACAACAGCACACTACTTAAGCAATTTGCCTTTCATTCACTGTATTCTCCCACTGTGAATTTGTTAACAGAGAATTTCCCAAGGTGACAGCACATTAAAAAGGCAGAATTTGTTGATGAGAAGTTAAACTTTGGAGGCAGGGGTATAAGTGTGTTGGTGTATCTCTCAAACTCACAAGCAAAGAGTGTATTGTCTAAACCACTGTGTGCACTGATTTTACACCCAACCTAGGTCTGCTTCTTCTTTTTTACTACATTGTATCATTGTGAAGAATTGTTGACAGAGAGATTCTAAGGATGAATAAGGCCATTTTCTAGAAAGCAGGGTTGTTGGTGGTTAAATCTAAACTTTGAAGGCAGAGGTATACAGGTGATGTTTGATTTCTTAACTTCACAAGAAAAAGTGTCCCTCATAAAGCACTGTGTATTGTTAATCAAGGTCTGCCCTCTTTTTTTTTTACCACATTATCATGTTGAAAAGCTGATTGACAAAGAGACTCTAAGGATAAATGGTACATTGAAGGGCAGATTTCATTGATGTGTTTTTAACTTTGGAGGCAGGAGTACAAAAGCAGTGTTTTGTTTTCTTAAAACTTCACCAAGGAAAGAGGCTTTTTTTCTGAAGAACAGAGTTGTCAGTGTTTGAAGTTAATATTGAAAACAGGGGTATAGATGCATGGGTGGATCTCTTAAACTCACAAGCAGAGAGTATGTTTCCTAAAAACACTGTGCATTGGTTATACATCTAACTTGGGTCTGCCTTTACCGAAACCATATTGTATCATGTTGAAGATTTGTTAACAGGGTTTTTCTGAAGGTGAATAGGGCCATTTTCTGGAAGGCAGCGTTGTTGAGGATCGGACTTCACACGGAGGCAGGGGTATAGATGTGTTGGTGAACTTTTTAAACTCACAAAGCAGAGAGTGTGTTCTCTAAACCACTGTTGCACTGATTTTTCACCTAAACTAAGTCTGCTTTTTCATTGCACTACATTGTATCATTCTGAAGATTGTTGAAATCGCAGTTTTTCTCGAAGGTGAATTGCAAGGTATTTTTCAAGGTGAATGACTTCAAGAGCAAATGGTTTTTTTATATTCAAGTTTTGTTTTGAAAAACAAGAGGGTAAAGGTAGGTTGGCCTCTGGCAAAGTCACAAGAGGGGTGATTGTTCAAAATCGTACGGTGGAATAAATCATGTAAAAGTGGAAGTACTCCCATACAGATTTTACACATGGTACCATTGTTAAAAGGTTATAGTCAAGTGTATCCAGAGTTGAAGGACTGTTTTTAAGAAGTGTAGAGGTGGCTCATTCAAGGAAGCATTATTACATTTTCTTCAAAACCACATTGTCTAAACTATCCCAACAGTGTAGTGGCCATGGGCCTAACCAAACAGCTTTTCTATACATTAGCTGGCGTGTTTGCCTCTTCCAAAGCTTCGTTTCAAAGTCAGAATGCCTCCAAAACGAGATCACAAAGGCGGACAACATCAGAGATATGAACCTATCTCCATAGAAGAAATCAATGCTCATCCCTCAGTGCTTTTCAATTTCCATGAAGTAGGCTGCCTTGATTTCTGTCAGAGGATAGAGGAAGTCAAGAGTTTCTCGCCACTTACACATTTGTGCGCTTTGAGATTCAAGGACAAACACTTCCAGTTAGCAGGTCTTGACTTCAAAATCTCCCCAAGGTATGTATCCAAGGCTACCAAGATCTCGTATCATGGTGAAAAGTGGTTTAAACAAGCGCATCTTGATCTAGAGGATTATAAACCTTTCATCAAGCCTGAACACAGGGAAACCATCACTGCTATTTTCCCTTTTTCCTATCTTCTTGATAGTTATGCTCCGCTGATGAAAGCCATAATGAGATATTTCACTTGTGAAGGGAGGTTTAACCAAATTTATGCCTATCATGTCCGCTTGTTGATGCATTTTACCAGAAGCAGGTAATTAAACCTTCCATACTTTTTGTCCAAAAGCATAGAGAAAATGGCAGCTACTGTCCAAAAGAAGGCTCCACCTCAGCAAATCCCTTCTCTCTTTCATCATTCCTTGATCAAAATTATCTTCTTACACCAGCTGGAGAAGAAAGGGGTTTCATGGGATTCATTCATTAGCCATGCCGATTTCGCCACTGTCCCTCCTGTTCATGTGTCTCCTACTCAGCCTGTCCATCGCCCAGTGCCTTTATCTAGTAGGCCTACCCCTAAAAATCTCAAGATGACCACTGGGCAGCCAAGTGAACAGAGAGAAGGAGAGGGCAGTGAACCACAGGGAGAAAAAGAAGGCAGTGAGCAGCAGCAGCCAGATTTTGCGGGACAGCAGCAGTTAGAGATTAGTGAGCAGCAGCAGCTAGAATTTGAAGGTCAGCAACAGATACAAGAAGAGGAACAGCAGCAACTAGAATTTGATGAGCAACAGCAGGTACAAGAGGAGGAACAGCAGCATACATCAGTTGAGAAACAGCAAGTTGGGCAAACAAATGAAGCTCCTTTTGAGCCACAAGCTGGACAGAATGTTGAGGAAAGACAGCAAGCTGAAGCTGTTTCCTTGACAGTGACCAAAACTGTTCCTAAAAAGAGGAAATCGCCCAAAAAGACAGTTTCTAGCTTGCCAAGGAGAAAAAGTGCTAGATTGGCATTCAAAGGCAAAAGTACAGTTGGAGAAAGTGCCAAGCATGGAGGTAAATCAGCTGTCATCCCTATCCCAAGCGATGACAGTGATAATGAGGCCCGCATCCTTGAAAACCTCCTCATTCACAAAGAAGGGCAAATTGAGGTGTTACAAGAAGATCTTCAAAGGGTGAGGAATTTCAACCACTTCTTGGAGGTTGAAAACAAACAAATGAAGTATCATGCAGCCATTCATGAGGCTAGGGCGATCAAGTATAAGAAAGAGGCAGAAAAGGCACAAGTAAGAATTGAAGAGCTCATAGGTGAGTTTGATGATGAAGAGGAGGAAGACCAGCCTAGGCGGAAGAGGCCTAGAACCATCGGGCTTAGAAGAGCCTTGGAGAAACAGAGAGCAGAAGAACAAGCTCAATTCGAAGCCTTTCCTCTCACTACCCTCTTTGAGCAGGAAATTGAGGAAAACAAGGAAGCATGGCTTGAGAGGGATAACCAGCATTTAGAAACAAAGCTTGAGAAGGAAAACAGGGATCTTGAGCTACAGAGAAAAAGGACTCTTCACTTTCAGAAGCTAAATCAGTTTGCCAGGCGAAAATTGAAGGTAGCACAAGAGAAATTGAAGAAGTTGAAGGAGAGGCGCCTAGCACGGAAAGAAGCAAAAAGCATATCAGCCCTTGATATTTTGGCTTCAGCTTTAGAGCATGTTTCTATGGACCCTTGAGGGTCATGCATGCCAATTTTGGGCTTGTTTCGGAAACTTTTTGTTTTTTGGCATTTTTGGGTTTTTCGCCAAAAACTCATAAATTCGCCATTTCAGTTTGATGAGTTGTCAAGAGAGGAGGATGATACCAATGGATGCCATAATTCCATGAGAAGGTCTCCAGCGATTTTCAGGGCATTTGAAGATCATTCGCCCCCTCAAATTGGCGAAAAACAGCCTCATTTTGCACATTCTGCCCGCCATATCAGCAGTCTGCTATTTTCTGGGTTTTTGCGCACAGGTACAGTTTTGAGGGACTTTCAGAGATCATATTGAGATGATTCCACTTGCGCCGGAAAGAAGACAAAGAGAGATTTCCAACGAGCCATCATGAGCCTCATTTCGACATCGGGAAGGCTGCCATTTGCATCCAGCAAGTCAGGGGACCTTTTTCAAGCATAAATATGAAGTATTTTTGTAATTTTTGAACTCCAAAAATCTGCTTTTCCCAAATGTGCGTTAGGCTATTTTTATCATGGGAAAATCATGTAAAGTCAATATAATTTCCGTTTTTAGTAGTTTTTTAGATATTTTATGGGATATTTGTGCCTTGGGCTTTGCAAAGCCTCAAGGACAAGTTTAGATATTTTGACTTGGCCAATGGGATAGCTAGTTGCTCCATGAGGTTTTCCTTCCTCAAGCCTATTTATTCCATGGTTCTCATTGTAAATCAGAGGCTGAACTTGAGAGAAGAATTAATGCACTGGTCATATGAGCTTTGAAGAATACACTTGAGTTATGATTTTTGGACTGCCTCTTGGATGCTTTTGAGGAATGGTGAAGGCTTGTTGATGGATTCCTTGTCATGGTAGAATGGTATAGTGCTTCTTAATGTGTTTTGTCTCCTAGTTCTCATTCATATTACATATTTCTTGCTGCTATAGATAAGTAAAGATTGATTTTGAGATATGCCCATGGAGGCACCTCAAAATCCCTGAATCTTCATAGCTTGATGTTTTCTTCTCCCTTAGTTATGCTAAAGAATTCTTAGCTGCTCTTTAGTAACCTAAGGTGTTGTTGCTAAGTTTTATTCATCAGTTCCATGTATGTTAAGTAGGATGTATGGTTTGCCCTACCTACCTATCAGCTGCCCATAGTTCTGTCCATAAAACTTTCTCTTTGACTGATTTGTTGATCATTTTGTTGAACCAAGGAGGCCTAGTCCCGATCTAGCCCCTTGCCTAAAACTATGAAAACTTATTTGTCCAAGTGCCCAATGACTTAGAGACTATGTTTAGGCGTTCCGGCATAGTTTATGAGTTGTTAGTTTGTCTTATATGTTTTCCCCAAAGTCTGATAGCCATTTCCCGAAGTTAGAGGGTCTTATACCTCTATGTATGGCTGGAATGTTTGATTTCTATGTTTTAATTAGCTTATAGTTATACTTAGCATGATTAATGGCTTGCTATTACATGTTTATTGTCTGCTATTAACTAGTTACACTTGAAATCCCTTGTTTTTCACCAACTTGTTGTCCACTTAATCCATTTTGCCCAGAGATCCCTTCTACCGTGAATCAAATCGGCCCTACAGCAGCTTTACATCATCACTTCATAGCTTCCTCGACCTGTTTGACCCCATAGCCCAATTTATCTACATCTTGTTATCCAGTTTATGTATTTGATCAGTTTCATTCCTCACAAACTTAAAAAACCAAAAAAAAACTAAAAACATACTTCATAACTAGCCTAATATCAAAACACCGCAAGTAAACACACCGACATCTTTTACATATATAGAGAGAGCCCTCTCTGAGTCCAGGAAGGCTAGGTCCTTGGGCTCCAAAGCTTGGTTTGATGTTACATCATCATTTGGCTAGCCAATCGGCCAAATCACGGAACCCTAACATAATGGCGATCACGGTGGGACTTTGAGTCAAAACATCCTAGGTATCCCTTAGGAACTCTCAAAATCTCAGTCAAACTTAGAAGAGTAGAATCTAGTTGTCTCACCATCCTAGCAAAATGATGAGTCAGTTATAGGAAATTCTTCCAAACCTCAGGACTACATAAAACTCAAAAAACCCCAAAACACTCCCTTAGATTGGATTTTGACAGTACTGGTGGTGGACCATACAAATATACCTCAAAACAACTAAAAATCCACCTGGCGACTCCACTAACTTCTAGTAAGCCTTACTATTTCACCAAACTCTAGGCTACTATCCGATAGACCTATCCCATCACTCACTAACATAGCGGGAGATGGTAAGACATTTGAGTACATAATAGTCCAGCAAACTCTTATAGACTCTTTGGTCCTTTAGGTACCATAAACAAGCAAGCAGTCCATAGACTCATTTTTTAGAGTAAACTCTTTTTGTTCTCATCACCCTAGCAAAGTGTTGAAACAAGTCTAGGATACTTTAACTAACCATAGGCTGCACATAAGCTCAGAAAATTCAAAAACATTCTCAAAATAGTTATTGTTGGTGGACCATAGCTATCTTCATAAGAACAACCCATTTTCCACCTGGCGAGAGAGAGCCCTCTCTGAGTCCAGGAAGGCTAGGTCCTTGGGCTCCAAAGCTTGTTTTGATGTTACATCGTCATTTGGCTAACCAATCGGCCAAATCACGGGACCCTAACATAATGGCGATCACGGTGGGACTTATTGAGTACATGACAGTCTAGCAAACTTTTATAGGCTCCTTAGTCCTTCAACTTTCAACTTAAACCATCAGCCTCTAGAATCATTTAGTGTAAACTCTCTGTTTCGCCATCTTAGCAAAGTGATGAATCAGATTTATAACACTCTTACATCCTAGGCTGCACATAAAACTCAGAAAAAACCACAAAAAACTCCCTTAGATTGGTTTTTATAGTATTGGTGGTGGACCATACAAATATATCTCAAACAACTGACAATCCACCTGGCGACTCCACTAACTTCTAGTAAGCCTTACTATTTCACCAAACTTTAGGCTACTATTCGATAGACCTTTCCCATCACTCACTAACATAGCGGGAGATGGTAAGACACTGAGTACATAATAGTCCAGCAAACTCTTATAGACTCTTTGGTCCTTTAGGTACCATAAACAAGCAAGCAGTCCATAGACTCATTTTTAGAGTAAACTCTTTTTGTTCTCATCACCCTAGCAAAGTGTTGAAACAAGTCTAGGATACTTTAACAAACCATAGGCTGCACATAAAACTCAGAAAATCCAAAAACATTCTCAGTTTAGTTACTGGTGGTGGACCATAGCTATCTTCACAACAGCAACCCAGTTCCACCTGGCGACTCCACTAATCCATCCCTTTTATTTTGACCATCCTTCGCCTTAGTAGAACCTTAGAAAAATCACCCATCCAGAACATTCCCAAATATCATTCTCTCTAACACTCTGGATCTAAAATCTGGCTTCCCGAAGAATCAATACCAGATCCCATCCAGACCCAAATCCCCCTATCATAGTAGATGACCCAGAGAAGATTCTGTGGCAAGCTTCTGAAACTGATCATCTAGCTACCGATAGATCCATCCGTAGAACAAGATCTGTACCTAAAACTCGCAATATCCTTCTAGATTCACCTTCGGAACTAGAGTCATCACAAACTCTTCCCCGAAGTAAATCATATAGTAAGATAAACTTCGACGATCTTGAAACCCTAGACCCACCACAGAGTACTATTAGAGAAGCTTCACCCACCACTCCTCCTGATTTCCAGCTTCTCTATCAGTTTGGCTCCTATCATCCCAGATCTGCTCAAAACCAGATCACTAGTCCAAGTTCATCCGCCACACCTGGTCAAACCACCACTGTTCAAACCACTTCATTTCAGCTTACTAGTCCTCATCTTGTACATCAACCATTAGCTCCGGTCATGGCTGCCTGGTACGCACCTTTGGTGTTACCACCACCTTTAGCTCCTCTCCCAAACAAATATCAAGACAAAATCCCACACTTTACTGGAGAAGACACCACCACACCTCAACAGCATATAAGTAGAATGGCTGATGCTTATGAATACCTAGAGGTACAAGACGAGACTGTCAGAATGAGAATATTTGCTCAAAGTCTTGGTGGTGAACCTAAAGCATGGTTCAAAAGCCTAGCTCCAAACAACATCCATGATATCCCCGCACTACATCAAGTCTTCAGAAATAGGTGGGAAATCCGAAGAAACCCCATTCAAATCCTGTCAGAATATAACAGCCTAAAACGGGAAAATGGGGAAAGTGTCCAAGCTTACTGTACTAGGTTCAACAGTGTATATAACTCCCTTCCACCTCATTTCAAACCTCCACTTGGTTTAGCTTTGGCAAAATTTCCTGAGGGTTTTGATCCGGACATGACATATCATCT